>PVLD010005696.1:25015-109290 GCA_004027595.1 Dinomys branickii | reverse complement strand
TCTCTCCCTCCCTCTCTCTTAAGAGTAAAGGGGCTGGAACCCAGAGGTATTTTGCCACTATGCTATGTCCCTAGCCATTTTTATTTCTTATTTTTATTTTGAGACAGGGTCTCGCTAAATTTTCCAGGTTAGCCTTGAATTCATGATCGATCCTCTTGCTTCAGCCTCCCAAGTAGCTGGGATTACAGGTGTGCCCCACCACACCTGCCATGACCTTTGAACTCATATCAAAACTCCAGGCCTCCCTAGGATAAACCAAGATGTTTGACCCCTGACCCTAGCAGAAGCTTTGACATCACTGACTCTGGCCTCTCTGACTCCTTCATCTTGATTTTTGGGAGCCTTATTTTGACCTTGACATACTTTGGCCTCTCACCTCTAGCTCTGAGATTTCTTACTTCTGACTCTAGACCCAATCTGTTCTAAACTTCTTGCTTTAGTGTTCTTGACCTCTAAATCAGGACCTCTAATCCCTCACTATAATTTTAGGATCTGCTACTCCTCCGGCAGCCTCTGCATTCTCATCTGTCACCATTGTCCTCTTGCCATGAATATAGAGATGTCGTCTCAGCTTTCTTGGGACAAACCCTGACACTGCATCACATACTCACTCCTCTCCTTCTCTCTCCCAGACTCCTAACCTCTAAGCCCTGGATGCTCCCCTCTGAGCCCTGAGCCCTGAGCCCTGAGCCCTGAGCCCACGGCCCCTTCATCTCTGACCTCAGGCCCCCGGGCCTCCCCACCCCCCACTCCACTCCCCAGACCGACCCTGGGCTGCCTTCACTCACGTCTTGGGCAGCTTTGTCTTCTTCAGGTTGTCCTCTGCCTTCTCGTCCGCCATGCCCACGTGGCAGCCCAGTGCCAACAGAGTCCTGGTTGGGGAGCAAAGTGACAAAGTCCTGACCCTGTTGCCTCTCTGGGTCTTTACCTCTGTCTCTTGCTCTGGCTGTAGAAATATATCTCTCTGCCCCATTCATCTCAGTCTGTCTGACTTCTGTCCTTCCTGGTTTCTTTGTCTCTGTATCCCTTTGACTATGTCCCTTTCCCCCTGTCTGTCTGCTGCTGTCACAGTCTGTCTGTCTCTGTGTCTCTGTCTCTATCTGTCTTCGTCTGTCTCTCTACTGTTTCTCAGGAGCCTACTACTCAAGAGCTCAAGTCATCCTCCTGCCTCAGCCTCCCAAGTAGGTGGGATTACAGGTACGTGCCACTGCCTTTCTCCTCTGTCAGTTCTGTCTCACAGTCCTTGCCTGTCTTTCTCACTTTTGCATCCTTTCTGTCAGTCTCTTTCTCACTCTCCCTCCTGTCCTCTTCCCACCAGCAGCAGGCCCAGCCCCTTGCTCCCTGGGACCGCCTTACTTGAGCGTCTCCCCGGACATCTGCAGGTTGTAGTTCCTCTCGGGCTCCGGGAGGCTGTGGAAGTCCACGAGGCATGGGTGCAGCCTCTTGTTGTCATCCCGAACCTGGAAAAGCCCCATGCTCAACTCCTCAGGCTCCCTGCTCATCCCCAGCCCTGCTAGGCTGTGACCTCGGACCTCCCACCATGACTGCTGCCACCCAAAGCCCTGAAGCCCCAGGCAGTGGCCCCTCCAGTGAACTACCGCGCCCTCCCTGAGCAGCGCCACGCTGCCTCCCCTCACCGGGCCATAGGTCCAGCCCTGCTCAATGCGCGTCAGTGCCCACAGCTCATGGATGTTCTCGGCCAGCTTCTCCCGAATGCGCTCCAGGTGGGGGGGCAGGACAATCTGGGAACAAGGGTGTTCGTAAAGTCCCTGACATCCCACCACCACCTCCACCATTACTCCCTCAACCCAAGGGCCCAGGAGAGCCCCAAGCAGGCCCAAACACCCCTCTCCACAGCCCCGCTTTCCACCCTGGTCTTGATTCCAGGGTTGGTGCTCGGACGAGTGAGGAGCAGCATCACCAGGGTAAAAGATCACTTGCACACATGTCTGTCTCCCCGCGGACTGGGAGCCCCAGGAGGGCAGGGCCTGGGCTGCCTCGGTCTCTCAGTCCCCAGACCGCCCCGCCCTGAGCCAGACCCAGGGAAGATGCTCAGGGCTTGCCTACTGAATGGAATGATGTGCCCTTCCCTTCTCGGTATGGGGGATTGGTAACATTTCACTCACGACTCCTGCCTCATAAGGAGCCAGCGCAGTCCTGCATGCAAACTACTCGGTGTTACAAAGCATAGAGTCCCTAATCTGGAAACCTAAAATCCAAAATGCTTGGAAATCAGAAACTTTTTAAGTGTCTACATAATGCCCCAAGTGGAAAAAATACACATCCCACTTGGGGCACAGTCAAAGCCAGCCACCAAAAATGTTGTATTGCACTCCTGTAATGCCACCATTCTGGGAGGCTGAGGCAGGAGGCCTACAAATTTGAGGCCAGCCTGGGCAACTTAGAGCATCTGTCTCAAAAAAATAAAAAAGAGCTGGGGGTGTAGCTCAGTGCCAAGGCCCTGGGTTCAACTCAAAGTACAAGAGATGAGAGACAGAGACAGACAGACAGACCAAGACCCAACAAGTTGTAGTGGATAAGAATCACACCTCCTAGGTTCAAATCAGCAGTGTGACTTGCACAGACTGCCTAACCTCTCTGAAGCTTGGTCTCCTCACTATATATCAGGGACAACAGCTACACTTGCCTTATGGGGCCATAGAGAGGACTCCTTGAAACTGGGATTCTGCCTTGGGAGAGTCCTTTGCTTCTTTCATGCCTCCACTTCTCCACATGTTAAACAACAGAGTTCCCAGCTTCCAGCCCAGCTCCCCTCCTCCCTGACTCCTAGGACAGCTTGCCCCTCCAGACTGTACCTGGACAGTGTCCACAGGGCAGGGCACAAAGTCTGTGTGTGACAGGCAGCGACTGGGGCCCACCAGGTGGGGTCCCCGAGGCCCTTCTCGTCGATACTCCTTGATGGGTTCTAGGTGGAGCCGCTCCCGAGGGAGCACTGCCTCATGGCAGGGGGCATAGCCAGGTGGAGGGAGGAACTTGAATTCACCATGGCGGCCACCAAGGAGGAACCGCACCCTGAGAAAGGTGAAAGGGGGTACAGAAGAGTCTGTCGTCACAGGAAGATACAGGAACAATTCTGGGAACTGAGGTCCCTGGGCATTTACAGGGTCATGGAGGTCACTGAGGAGTCAGAAAGTCTAGGGTCAAAGGAATATCATCAGCGAATGCCGTGGGAGGATCCAAAGCAACGTGTGGGATCATTGAGGAGATTAGGGTAAGAGGGTCTGTAGCTAGTAAAG
The DNA here is from genome assembly GCA_004027595.1 of Dinomys branickii. Taxonomy (NCBI): domain Eukaryota; kingdom Metazoa; phylum Chordata; class Mammalia; order Rodentia; family Dinomyidae; genus Dinomys; species Dinomys branickii. Next base: position 106,033 of record PVLD010005696.1, on the reverse strand, counting down.
AGTTCCCAATAAGGCAAGGTCATGGGAAGGGCCTTTGGACGAGACCCCCTAGGTCAACAGCGCATCTGGGAATAACGGAAGGTTGGGGGAGACCAGAAGAAGGTCATTTTAGGAGTCACTTAGAGTCTGTTATAGTTATGAAATAACCATAATCTCCACCAAATGAACATTCAGAGAGCTGGGGGGGGCGTCGTTGGAAAAGGGCTGAGTCACTGAGAAGTCTTTAACTACATTTATAGGGGGTCACTGGGAAAGTCTGGGCCTATTGGTTCATCACTGAGATGCTGGCATCATTGAGAGATTAGAAGAGAATGGAACCATTGAGAAGGTCTTCAGTCACTGGGGGAGCATAGAAGGCCTGTGTTCATAAGATTATTATCAGATTCTGGAGTTACTGAAAGATTCTGAGGGTACTAGAATCTCTGTGGGGTTACTCGAAGGTCTTGGATCACTGGGACATCTTGGGATACCTGAGGTCACTATATGGTTATATGGAGTCACTTAGAGGTTATGTGCAGTATCACGGAGTTGGGAGAGCCTGAGGTCACTGGGCTCATGTAGAGTCAGTGTGGCTTTCATGTGGGGGTTTTCTGGCTACCTGTAAGTCCTGATGATGGACTGCTCTGTCTTGGCCTCATAAGAGGCCATAAGTGATGGAGAAGCTCCCTAGAATCGGTCCCCAGATGTGGGATGGACAATGGAGCAAGGACAAGTCCTCACTTGATGCCAGCTGAAAAGCTGACAACAGGAAAGAAGAGCCCATCGAGGTTGAAGGCCTCAAAGACGCCCTGCACAGGACAGCCGTTGATGCGGAAGGAGATGGACGGCACGCTGAGGTCCAGGCAGCAGCTGACCACATCCTCAGGGCCCAGGAGGTGCTGTCCTGGAGAAGTCACTGGGCGTGCCACATGTCCTGCACCAGGGTCACCAGAGAGAGAGGTCTGAGGCAGAGGTTCCATGGAAACAATAATATCAAGAGACAAGGGGCAAACATTGGAGGAACCTCTGGAATCTAGATTTTGGAATCCATAGGGACAGGCACTCCCATGGACAGTCCTATAGCCCTAAAATTAAAGGCAGAATTTGGGGCTCCCTCGAGGTTAGGATCCTGTGAGCTAGCTGCAGGGTCATAGATTAATGTCCTCCTTTAATTAGGATTATGGAACCTTGCAGGTCACACGTTAAAGAAAGATCAGAAGTCCTACTTCTCTGGGCAATCTTCTGGGCTCTCTAGGGTCTGAGGTCATGCCTCCTGTGGGGGCAGAGTTCTGGAGACTATGAGGAAACAAGTCTTCCACCATTCTGGAAGATTAGGGTTATAGTCTTGGGAAATAAGGAGTAACTAGTCAAAGTTTGCCTCTTCTGGAATTCAGAGTCCTAAGAACCCCAAGATGTGTGGTCGGAGTTTTGGAAACTCTAGGGTCAACAGTGAGGGATGAGAGTTCCCCAGAGGGGTTCGTGCACCTACCCGTCCAGAGATGCAGCCCATCGAAGCCGTAGGAGTAGAGATCATCGCCGACACCGTTGCCGCCCCAGCCCTCGCCGCCCCCAGGGTAGGGGCTGTAGCCCTCAGTGAGGGCCCAGCCCACTCGCAGGTGGGTGGCCTGGGCTGTCAAAAATGGAGCCACCTCGTCTACCATCACCTCAAAGTACCATTTGCCATACTGTGTGGTGCCCTCTGCTCGACCCACAAAGATGTTCGGGCGGATACTGCAAGAGAGATGAGACAGGAGAGATGGAGAGGAGAACAAGTTGAGGGAGAACAAGAGGCAGAGAGACATCAAAAGACAGACAGAGAGATGAGAAAGAGCCAGAGAGAAGGAGATGGAAGAGAAACAGAAACAGGCAGAGATAAAAATTAAAAAACAAGGGTCGGGGTATATAACTCAGCTGTATAGCACCTGCCTGGCAAGTGTGAGGTCTGAGTTCAATTTCTGGTTCCACAAAAGAAAAGAGAGGAGAGGAGAGGAGAGGAGAAGAGAAGAGACAACAGTGAGAGGGAGAAAGAGGTACAGGCACAGACAGAACTGGAGCCGGGGACCGAGAATCAGATGACTGGGGAGCCAAGGCCAAGCAGGGGCAAGGGGGACACGCTGTGGCTATAGGAGGGAAGGGACATCCATCTAAGTTGGACTCTGCATCAGGGAAGCAAGGAGGAGCCTGGGGTGAGGGTCAGGATCCATACCTGGTAACATAGTTGATGAGGTTTGTCTGCAGCAGAAGCTCACGGCCAGGGAGCAAGTTTTCAGTAATGAGATCTTGGTTGGAGCGCACAGCCACACCATTACACACACACAGGGAGCACAGCACATCCAGGACCTGGAGGTCAGAGGTCAAGGGCAGTGATGACACTATAGCACAAGACCATGGAAGGACCATGGTGGGAAACCAGAAGGCAAGGATACCATGTTCAGACAAGACATGGAGACTTTGCCTAAGTGGAGATGGTGAAGATAGAAAGTCAGGGATCACAGAGAAAAGTCAGGGGTCAAAGAAGAAGGTCAGGCTGGGTGAGGTAGCAAAGTCTGTAATCCCAGCTACTAAGGAGGCTGAGGCAGGAGGATTACAAATTCAAGGCCAGCCTGGGCAACTTAGCAAGACTCTGTCTCAGAATAAAATAAAATGAAAATAAAAATTACTATGAGGGTGGCTTAGTGGTAGAGCACCCTGGACTCAATCCCCAGTATCACACATACACAGACACATACACACACACACGCACTCACACACTCACACACACAACAGGAAGGTCAGGCTGTGTGTGGGTCACATGGGTTGTTGGGATAAGGCATCAGCAATGTAAGAAAGGAAAGAAAAGGGGCCGGGGATATAGCTCAGTGGAGTAAGTGCTTGCCTGGCAAGCACAAGGTCCTGAGTTCGATCCCTAGTACCGCAAGAAAAAAAAGGAAAGAATGGAATTGTGAGCAAGGAGATCAAAGGGCAGAGTGACTAGATCAGTGGCTGCCGCAAGAATCAACATGAGGTTCTGGCCCCTAAGTCTTTAGAGGCCACGTAGAGGACATAAATGTGTGAAGAGGCTAGAAATTATGCAGCGGGAACTGGGAAGGCCTGCAGCAAAGTGCAAAGCATATGTGCAGCCCACTTACAGGCTATGAAATTTGAAAATTTTAAAGCTAATTCAGGCATCTGACAAAGTACACTTGTACCCTAGAATACATTTAAGAGCCATTAGCTTGAGACCCTCATGTTGTGATTGAAGGATATGGGGAGTAGATGCCAGGTCACAGATAACATGAAGAGGCATCCTGAGGCCATGGGAAGAGGTCAGGGTTCAAAGGTTAGGGTGAAAGATCAGGAGTAAGGGGCCAACCTTGTGGTTCCTCCCATGCTTGTCCAGGAGAGAGATGATGGATTTGATGTGGTTCTCCTGGATGATGTTCAGGACCTCAGGACTCTCGATCAAGACACAGTACAGCACCTCCAGGATGCCTGCCCAGGTGCCAGAAGGAGAGATGAGGGGGTGTGGCCCTCCCCTCCCCTAAGCTCCTGTCCCTCTCCCGGGTCCTCCTACCAGATGAGGCCTCCAGTCGATCCAGCTTGCTGACCAGCCAGTCCAGATTCGTGGAGAAGAGGGCACAGTTGGTACGATTGCCACGGATCAGAGAGGCTGAGACGGTCAAAGGGGTGCGAGTCAGTGGGAATGGGGATCTGGAGTGCTCTTGGGGAAGTTAGGACTGAGTCCCCTTACCTAGGAGTTCATAGAGCAGGTTCACAATCTCTTTCCAGGACTCAGCTGCCTCCTCCCCCGCAAATTCGGCAAAGTGGGCAGCAGTGGTGTAGACATTTAGGCGGTCAATGCAATTCAGGACCAGAGTGAGCATCCCCTGAGGTGAGAAAAACAAGGGGTGGGGTCACCAGAGGAGTCCCAGGTCCCCAATTCTCTGTCTTGCTTGGATTTACTAATTCATATTCCCCCAACAGTGGCTGTGCGTTTTCTGGTTTAAACCAATCCCTTTAGCTCCATTCCCCAGTCAGTCCCACCACCCTCCTCTCCTCCTTGTTCCCAAATCTGTCCCTGTCTTCTCTCCCTCTTTCTCCAACATAATATGCCTTTATTAACATCGAGACTGAATTAATTGTGCTTCTCTTTTCTGCAGTTTTCTCTCCATCCTACTCGCTCCCAAGTACTCCCCTCCTGGTCCTAACTGGTCTGGCTCACTCTCTACACCAACCATTAGGGTTTTGAGGGTTTTTTTTCACTTTCTCCTTTTCTACATTTTAATCCTTCTTTTCTTGTGAATGATAACACATACAGAAAAATGTATAAAATACACACAATTTATTATAATTATTCATGTAGTTATGCCCTGTAAAGTTGCAATGAATGCTGAGTTACTAAATACTGAGCCATTGCTCCTAGGAGAAACACAGGAAGTTCTTGTGAGCCTTTGGTCATAATTTTTTTTTTTATACCAGGAATCAAACTCATGACCTCAGGCTTGCCAGGCAAGCACTTATGCTGCTGAGCTATATCCCCTGCCCTTAGTCATAATTTCTTTAAGAGAGAACTTTTCACTATTTTGCCAGGCTGGCCCCAAACTCCTAGACTCAAGTAACCCTCCTGCCTCAGCCTACCACACAGCTGGCACTACAAGCAGACACTACAACACCTGGCTTCTAGTCACAAATTTTTACCAACCAATCATTATATAACTATTACAGTTGGAATCCAGTATATCCCCCAAAGAACTCATTGTGTTGAAGGCTTAGTTGTGCTGATGGCATTTTGGGAAGTGACTGGATCATCATGACTCAAATTTTGTCAAACTAATGATATGGTCATAATCTGATGATATCATTTGATATCAGGAGGGGGCGTCTAGTTGAAGGGAGTCAAACAAGGGGGGAACGACCTTGGAGATTATATTTGGTTCCCAGCCACTTCTCTCTTTTTCTTTCTGCTTCCTGGCTTCTATGAGCAGCTTTCTTCTGCTACACCCTTTGCCATAATGTTCTGCCTCACCACAGGCTTGAAAGTGGAGCCAGCTGACCATGGACTGAAACCTCTGACACCGTGAGCCAGAAATTGTCTATGGTGTTTTGTCACAGTGATGGATATACGACTAACACAACAAACTTGTTTCATGTGTATTTGTGTTTAAAGACATTTATTTAATATACATGATTAACTCACTAGCATTAAGTTCATAGCCAACAGCACTATAATTCACACCAAATTGAAACTTCTCTCACTCTAACATATGAGGCACATGCCAACCTTTTTTTTTTTACATTGAATCTAAGATATTTGTACTAAGCTATATCCTAAGTCTCTTTTTTGTTTTTATTTTAAGACAAGATCTTGCTAAGTTGCCCAGGCTGGACTGGAACTTGTTATCCTGCCTCAGCCTCCCAAAGTGCTGGTACTGCAGGATATGCCCCTGCATCTAATTCACATCACAACTTTCCAGCACTTAAAATGCTAGACAGCATCTTAGCACTTGGGAATCATTTTAAAAGTGAAGGAAACAAAAGGACAAGACTGCAAAAATATATGGAACTAAGGATACTGCAAAAAGGACACTTGCTTACGGGATGAGAGCAGAAACAAGAAGGCACAGGTTTGCCTTGTCCAACCTCAGATGGGATCCCACGCCCACATCACAAAATGTAAATTTTCTGCCAGCCTATCCAGGCATGCTGGTGCACGGCTATAATCCCAGCATTCTGGAAGGCTGAGGAACAAAGAATAGTGAATTCAAGCCCAGCATGGGCAATTTAGCAACTCCATCTCAAAGAGGGGTAAGAGCTGGGTGTGATGGTGCATTCCTGTAATCCCAACACTCGGGAGGCTGAAGCAAGAGAATTGTTGCAAGTTCAAGACCAGCCTGGGCCAGCCTAAACTACATAGTGAGACCATGTCTCAGAAAGAAAGAAAGAAAGAAAGAGAGGAAGGGAGGGAGGGAGGGAGGGAGGGAGGGAGGGAGAGAGAGAGAGAGAGAGAGAGAGAGAGAGAGAGAGAGAGAGAGAGAAGAAAGAGAGAAAGAAAGAGAAAGAGAGAAAGAAAGAGAAAGAGAGAAAGGAAGGAAGGAAGGAAGGAAGGAAGGAAGGAAGGAAGGAAGGAAGGAAGGAAGGAAGGAAGAAAAGAAAGATATCAAAAAGTGGTAGGGGGAGCTGGGATGAAACTCAGTATAAAGTACTCAAGACTGTCAGCATTGGGAGAAAAATCTACAGAATGCTATGTAACTGTGCCCCAAGTCAACAAAGAGAACATGTCAGTCATTCAGAAGCTTCCTGAATGCCCCTTGTCCATGCCATCCTCCTCACTAGGAATAACCTCTGTCCTGCCTTGTACAGAAAGCTCTTCCTTACTTTTTAAACATGTGTACACACATACACACACACACACACACACACACACACACGCCAGTAAACAGTCTAGCTGAGTGTTGCCTGCTTCTGAATTTGAGATATATAGCAAGCATTCTTTGGCCCACGCCTTATTGTTTTCAGAGTCAAGCACAGTGTTGCATGTGGCTGTGGTTTCTCTTCACTGTTACTTCCAAAGCTGGGCTAAGCCGTATTTATGGATCGATGCTAATGCTGCTGATGGACATCCGGACTGTGTACAGTCTCGGGCCATTACAAACACCTCTGCTATGATCCTTTTAGATAGTCGTCTCCTCCCTTGTGTGTGATTTCACTTTCTGCAGTTTTAGTTCTCCTGTCGCCTGCAGTCCAGAAATATTAAGTGAAAAATTCCATTTTGATAGAGATAGCACATTCACATAACTTGTATTATGGTATAGTGTTATAGTTGTCCAATTTGATTATTGGTTATTGTTGTTAATCTCTTACTGTGCTAATTTATACATACACACTTTATCATGGATACGTGTGTATATAGAGTTTGGCATTATCTGAGGGTTCAGGCATCTAGTGGAGGTCTTGGAGCCTATCCCATGTAGATGAGAAGAAACTAATCTATCTCTATGCATGGACCTACAGCACTAGTAAGACAGGAAATACATTCAGGTAAAGAGCACAACCAAGTTGGAGTCACATAGATCGGCTCTGTCACTAACTTATTGTGACTTTAGAAGACTCAGTCCTCTAGCAGCCAAACCAAAGACCTCACCATGGCCTGGTTTTTGTCACCTCTCTGCTTTCGTCTCTGTTCCAATCACCTCTTGCTCTTTCTGGAACATGCCAAGGACATTTCCACCTCAGGGCCTTTGCACATGCTCTCCCCTCTACCAGCTACCAGTCCCCAGGGTATACAGCTGGCTCCTTCTCTTCCTCAGGTCACCCTGCCTGAGCATTCTATTTTAAATTGCAAAGTCCCAGCACTCCCTACCTCTTCCCTGATGTATTTTTCTCCTTAGCACTTATCCGCCTCCCCCTGCCATGTGAACTCTGTAAGAGATTTTTGTCTGTTTTTACAGTTGGCACACTAGTTGAATAGGTGACTGTTACTAATCTCTCTGAGCTTCAGTGACTCCATCTTGTAATATGGAATTACAATTCCTAGGGGTACACAAAGCCCTAAACACATATGAAGAGCTAAATTCAAGACAGAAATAGTGTAACGACTCACGCTTATGTAGCACCTACTCTGCACTGGAACTGTCCTGCCTAGCATATACTGTAGTCATTCCGGCCCGCAGGTCCAGTAGTTACTATTGTCCTTTGTGAGGTTCTTCCTCCCCCAGGAGGCTGGGGTCCTTGGATAGGTGGGGCCAGGTTGAAGGCCTTCGAGTGGACATGTTCCCTTCTGCCCATGAAAGCACCAGATCCCCGACCTTTGTAGAGGCCGCTGATCCCAGCCCTCTTGGCTCCTCACACTCAGAGCTCTGGATGAGGGAAGCCTTGCACCTCTTCCCTCCGAGTACTAAGACTCCCAGCCCCTGACTGAGCGGATGATCCTCCCCACACTCTCCTTTTGCACGCCCCAAGACCACCCACGCCCCACTCTGGTTCTGTCCTCCCTCCCCGAAGGCCCCGTCCCCACAGACGCGGCCCCTCAAACCGGCAGCCCCACCCCACTCAGCCTGACTGCTCCCTAAGCTTCTCCTCGCTTATCTGACCTGGTCCCTGGGCTTCACACGGATGTGGCCGGCCCTCTCGTCGGCCCCGCCCACTAATGCAGGCCCACCCTCCTTGGTCCCGCCCTTCGCGGGCTCTAAGGACGGGAGCTGAAGCTGGGAGCCTCCCCCCGTGCTCCGCCCCTGCCCCTCGGCCCGCCCTCCTCTGGCCCCGCCCCTCCAAGCGCCCCCCCACTCCCCCACCTCACCTCCTCCTGGAAGAGACTCTGGCGGTTGCGCAGGCTTCGCAGCTTGCCCTGCTTCTCCTCGTGCTGCAGCTCCTCGGAGGGAGGCTCAAAGTAGCCAATGAGATCCTGCAGGCTCAGGATGACGCTCTCGATGGGCAGCGCCGAACCAGCTGGGGGCCCTGAGCCTCTCGGCTTCCCGCTGAAGCTGTCCAGGCCCCTGTGGAGAACAGCTGTGAGCTGTTCCTCATGCCGCCTGTCACCCCTTCCCACCCCTGCAGGCCTCCATTAGACGCCCGCCTGTGGGGGGCAGAAACAGGGAGGACAAGGCCTTGGCCCGAGGTCACACAGCGGCCAACCGCATCCTGAGACTGGGACTCCCTCCTGCATGGGCACCGGAAGTCATAGCAGGAGTCAGCTGGGAAGGTCAGGGTCAAGGCCCCGAGTGTCTGGAGTGTGATAGATGGTGATCAAGGATTGTGAGGTCAAAGATCATGGTTGCCTAGGCCCCATGATGGGTTAACCGCACAGAAGTTGGGTTTAGAGAGGAGGGGCCACCGGTATGTTAAACAGGGCTGTGATGTCAGAGGCCTCTAGAGATTGAAGCAGTCAGGTATGGGGATGCCAGGAGCCTGGGGTCACCCCACAGGGTGGCAGCTGCTTACTTGATGAACTGGTTGTACAGGCCGGCCGTGCTGTGGATCATGCGGGCAGCCTGGGACTCCTCCTGCTGGCAGCGGGTCAGTGACAGTGAGTCATCCATGTGGCCTTCCTGGTGCAGCATGGCCTGGGTGTGCGAAGACAAAGAGGTCAGCAGGGCTCAGCCACCCGCAGCCATGACCCCGGCTTAGAGTTTAGTTGCACGGCTGCTGCCTACGCTACAGAATCTCTCCACCAATCTGCCCCGTCTTCCTCGCCCATCTTTCTCTCCTGTCTCCTTCGTTCTCTATCTCTGTGTCTCACTTCTGTCCCGCACTTTGTCTCTCTCTCTCCCTACCTCTGTCTCTCCTCTGTCCCCCTCCATCTCGGCTGTCTCCAGACCAGACTGTGTCCATCCTTGTCTATCACTGATTTGCACCCTCCCCCAGGCCTGGGGGTGTAGCTCAGTGGTGAGCACTTATCTAGCACGCTCAGGCCCCGGGTTTCATACCCAGTACCGTGGGAAATACCTCCTCCCCCGGAATCTCTAATTGCGCCTTGAACTTAGCATGTCCCAAGCGGAAAAGCTGACTGACTTTTTACAAGATGAGCCCACAAAGCTGCCAGTTTGGCCCCCAGTGGACCCCCCACACCTCGTCCATTTCCACAGCTGAAACACCCCCTACCTCCTGCAGTCCCACCTGTTCCCTCAGGCCCAGGCCCCACCGCTCCATCCACCACTTCTGTCCTCAAATACAGGCCTCATTTCTGCAAAGGGGCCTCCCTGGACTTGCCACACGTTCACTCTGGAAGTCTTTATTGAGTAGCTCTGCTCTAGGCACGGGGGAAACTTAAGATCTCTGTCCTGAGCTGACACGTTGAGACCCCATTTAATAGTCCTTCCACCTTTGCTGCTGCTAGGGGAAAAAATATGGCATCACCCTTGTCTCTCTCACCTCACATCATCTGTCAGTAAATCCTGTTGGCTCCACCCTCAAAATATAACCAGAACCTACAGTCCCCAGTTGGGTCTGGCCTGCTTTCATTTTCCACCTGTACCATCACAGCAGTCTTCTCCTGGCTTCCAGTTCCACCCCCACTACAGTCAGACTAGGAACTCCATGCCCCAGAGTCAGACCACTGCTGTGCCCTGCTCAAAACTCTTGTGGTTCCAAACAGGATAAAAACTAAAACACATTCACCACGCATTCCCATCTCTCTGTCCTCACCTCCCACCAATTGCCTCTCATTCACTCTGCCCCAGCCACACTGCATTCCAACCCCAGGGCCTTTGCCCATGCTGTTGCCTCTGTCAAAAGTAGCTTTCCTACTCCTCGACTGTAAAACTGTGTACTGCATCAAAAGCTGTTTATTCACTATTCCTGACCTACAGGGTGCAGGGAACTTGTCTGCATAGCTCATCTATTTTCCCCAAATACACACCCAGACCCATTTGGGTGCTCAGGGATTGGTTGTTATTCTCAATCTGTCATTATCTGCTTTTTCTCTGTCTCAGTCTGTTTCCAAGGCTCTCTGTCTCTATTCCCTCTCTTTGTCTATATTCCTCTCTCCCTCCCTCTTTCATTTTTCCTGTCCCTCTATTTTTGCCTCTCAGTCTTTGTCTCGCATCTTCAAACTCCTGAAGCCTCAAGTATGAACCCCCAGCCCCTTCCTGCCCCCGCCTGCACCCCTACTCTCCCCACAGGCACCCACCTTCTTCTTGAGCACACCGAGCCGCAGGGCCTTGGGGTCCGGGGCAGCGTAGGTGAGCCATAGGCCTGAGGCCATATGCTGCACAAAGCACAGAGACTCCCCATACTTGATCTCAGGGGGGCCCATGCCCTCCACGTCCCGCTTGGGGGCCACATCCAGCTTCTCCTACAGAGGCAGGGGACAGAGGTCAGCTTCCTCTATATACGCATCTAGTGAGCAACTCCAGCAAGATGGCAGAGGGAAGCCAGAGTGGGGATCACAGCTCTTTGTGAATCACCCTGCCACAGACCTTAGAGATCCGGAAGCAGAAGGAGGTAGCCTTGGTATGGGCCTTGCTGGCATCAACCACCACCAGGCCCTGGTCCTCGGTGAGGGCCAGGTACCGCCCAGTGGTGACATGACGAATGCGCAGCGGCTGGCCCCAGCGCAGGTGGCTGCCGCTCCAGCTGCAGAAGGCAAAGGTGAGGGAAGTGAGAGGCGCCCCACCCTCCCTCAGACACCACAGCTTTCTCAAGCCCCCCCACTCCAGGGTTTTCCGAGGCTTTCTTGGCATCCTCAAATCTTCCTTAAGACCCCTCAATCCCTACCTCAGGTGCTCCAAACTTCTCTCAGGCCCTCCAAGGTTTTCGGGGATCCCTGGATGTCTCCACTATCCCCAGTCTATCTAGACCCCTGCACTCCCCAATCTCTTTCTCAGGAACCCCCTACTCTCCCCCTAGACCTCCTTTTGCTCCAGGACTCCAGGATCCCCAAGGACCTTCATCTTTCTCAAGAGCTCCCCAGATTCTCCCCCAGACACTCCAATCTCTTCTTCAGATCTTCTCTGGAGACCCTGTTTCACCTCCCAGGTACCTTAAAGGGGTCCTAGCCCCTCCTTCAGCCCCTCCACACACACCTGATTCTCAGTGGCTCCAGCCTCCAGAGGGAGCGGGCATGGGTGCACACAGACCCTCCCTCATAGTAGACAAGTCTGAGGACGTGAGAGAAAGGTCAGAAATTCAGGCTCCAGCACAACCCCCACCAAATCTGGCCCCAAACCACATTAACAGGTCTCCTACAGTATGGACCTGGAATGATCTCCAAAGGCCTTGTGTTGAAAGCCTGGATGCCCAGCCCATGGTGCTACTGGGAGGTGTGACCCTTAGGAGGTGGGGCCTAATGGGGGGCGGTTAGGTCACTGGCTGTGTCTGTTGCCCTTGAAGGGGATATTGAGATTCCCAGGCTCTCCATTTTCTCTTTTTTGGTGTCAGCTGCCACGCCATGAACTAGACTCTGCCATGTGTTGCCGCCATGATGTACTGTGCCACCACAGGCACAGAGAGAAGTGATCAGAGACTGAAACCTCTGAAACTGTGAGCGGGAATAAATCTTTTCTCTTATCAAATTAAATATCTCAGATTATTTTTTCACAAAAAGCTGACTAACATAGAGATCTAGGCCCCCAGTCATCCTTTCCTCCCCATCCCCACCCCAAGACCCCCAACCTCTTGGTCCCCAACTCAGACCTGCGCTGGTCGTCACTGTCAGCAGGTGAAATGGTCAGACATTCATCCATGTGTCCATGAAAAAGACGGAGGACATGACCCCCTGTCACATACCCTGAAAAGGAGCAAGGGAAGGTGGTGGCTATGAAGCAGGAGCCCTAGAAAGGCCCAGGAGTCAGGGTGGGATTTGGGGCCCTTGTATGCCCCCTGTGGGAGGCCAAGGGCTGGATCTGGGGGTCCGCAGTTGACAGTCTGAGTTTTAGGGTATTAAGAGTGAGATTCAGGCCAAGTTTAAGGCCTTAAGTGGGGTATGAGATTTGCGGCCCAAGGTTGGGGCCCTGACTACGCAGGGCTAAGGCTGGGGATTGGGAACCTGTGGTTTCAGATTCTGAGTTTGGACTTTTGAGATAGGGCTCAGAGGATGTGGTCAGAGGGCTAGGTCTAATGTTTCAGGTTACATTCAAAGCTTTGGGTTTGGGGCCTGGCTTTAGAGGTGGGATTGGTTGGGTCTGAGGCTGGGACATGGGGCTGGGGCCTGAATTCTGTGCATTAATTCTGGAGGCCTGAGGGGGGCTCTGGTTTGGTAGTCATGCATTTGGAAAGAACTGAGCTGTGTAGTTAGAAGTTGACAGGTCTGAGTTTCAGGGTCTTAGATTAGGGACCATGGTTAAAATTTCAGCTTGATACTGGCTCACACACTAAAGAGTTACGAAAGTTGAAGTCAAAGTTTGGGGACCATTCTTTGGACCTTTCTTTGGGAACCTGAATTTGGGAGTTTTTGTTTTTGAGAAATTAAGATTGAAAGTCTGAGGCTTATAAGATAGGTTTAGGGTCTGAATTAAGGTTTCTGGTTTGGGAACTTGAGGTTTGGGTTACCGAGTCTGGATTTAGGGGTCTGAAGTCATGGTCTGTGCTTGAGATGTGAGGGATAAGCTCCAATTTTGAGGTTCTAAGCTTTGGATCTGGGTTTGGGGGTCTGGCTCCTAAAACTGAGTTTGCTATGGGAGCTTTATGGATTAATATTTTGGGATCTGAATTTATAGTCTGATATTGAGCTTGGGGTTTGGGGATCTTAGTCCTGGGATTCTGGCTTTGGGGTCAGTTTGGAAATCTACGTTTGGAGTCTGAGGTTGCAAGGCTGAGTTTGGGGTTCCTCTTTTTTTTTTTTTTTTGGCAATGGAAAATGAACTCAGGACCTTGCACTTGCCAAGCAGGCTCTTATGCCACTGAGCTATATCCCCAGCATGCAAGGCTGAGTTTGGCATGTCTGAAGAATAACACCAAGGATCTGTTTTGGGGGATCTCAGTTTAGGGGCCAGAGGTCCGGGGCCCTCACCCTCTTCACAGCAGGAGCAGATAGGGTTCATGTTCCATAGTGTCTGCATGAAGGAGGCATCAACCTGGAGCTCCCCGCTGGCAGTTGACAGGTGCTGGGGGCCACCAGGATGTGGTCAGAGATGATGGGCAGAGGTAGACAAGAGACCAGAGCCAGAGGCCAGAATCAGAGTGGATCCCAGGAAACATACAGATTTGAGGCAGAAGGTTTTGAAGTCACAGATCAGGAAACCAAGATCAAGTCAGGAAATGGGGAATCAGAAAGCAAAATTAGATGTTGGAGGTCAGGAAATAGGAAACTGGGAGTCAGGATGTTGGAGTCCTGAGATCAGCTAGACAAACCAATGGTGAGGAGTTGGGGCAAACCCGTTTCCCCAGCCCTGTAAGAGCCAGCTGGAGGTGGCATTGCTTACCAGGTAGCGCTCAGAGGAGACACTGACAAGGATGAGATCATCTCCAACACGGACCTTCTCCCCTTCAGACCTCTGTTTAGAGGCTGGGTGCGTTGTCCACCAACAAGCTTCTCCTATGGGCAGTGGTGTGATGGATGGGTGGCTATCAGGATGGTGGCTGCAGAGAATGCTTTTCCCCAGGGCATCCCCAGTCACTGAGCCTCCCAGCCCCTTGTCCATTAATTTATTACTGCCACCAACTCTCTGCCTAGACTTCCCCCCATGTCTCCAGTGTAGTACACGCCCAACCCTATGCCCAAACCCCCTGCCCCAAAGCCCCCTTTCCTGGTTCTGTGGCAGTCACATGCCTGGCTCCAGAGTTCTGCAAACCTCCTGCCCCCTGACTTCCTGCCTCCAGGTCCCCATCACATCCTCACCCTAAAGCCCCTGTACCTGTCGCATCTTCCTGCAGTCCCACATCAAAGGCCAGCTTATCAGTCATGGAGCGGGAGGTGGTGAGACAACTCAGGTACTAGAGTTGGAGGGAGGAGGTCAGACTCCTCCTAGCAGTTCTGCCCCATCCCCTGTCCACACCCCTCGATGATGCACTCACCATGCCGCTGTGAGCATGTCGGAGTAGGATGGCATGGCCATACAGGAGTGTCCTGTGTCCCCCACCCTTGGATGACTGCAGGGAGGAGGGAAGGCACAGAGTAAGCACAGACCCCCAGAATCTCAAGACCTCTAAAACATCTGACCTAGTCACAGAGAAGAATATGCTTTCCATAAAATACCATGTTCAGGCCTGGAGATAAGGAAGCCTCAGACTCCAACAGATCTCTACCTCAGTTTCCCCATCCATGGCATCAGTGGCTGTGTCTCTGAAGAGCCTGGAGATGGACTGTTCATATTCCCCAAAACCCATTCGATCCTTCCTACCTCCTTCACCTCGTTGATCAGGCCCCAGAGTCATCCAGGCAGATAGGTGTCTTCTAGCTTCCAGGGACACTCAGGGAAGCCCCAATATTTTATGCTGCATGAAGCTTAGCCCCTCTCCCTAAGCTGTCATAATCTGGCTGAGCTGCAGCCCACTCACACTGGGCAGTTAAATATGTGAATGTCTCCTGTAGTGATAAGGTAACCAACCACCCTGTGCTGCCACGCCCCCTCCTGAGCGTGGAGGAGACTCAGCCTTTTTTTGGGAAGCCGATATATCCAATGTGCTTGATGGCACCATGCCTCCGCCATAGCTCTTACATGCCCATGCTCCGTGGGAGCCATGTGATAAGGCCATGTGATCACATGGCAGACCCGCTCCTGGACCGGAGGGGACCCACACTAGGGATGGGGAAAGGTAAAGGTTGAGATCCCATGCAGTGAGGAGCTGGGCTCAAGGTTGGAGGAAAGGAGGGGAATGAGGAGGAAGGAACCGGTGAGGAGAATGGGGCTCAGAAACCTCCACACCTTCCTTCCTTCCTGCTGCCTGCCTGGCTTGTTCTGGGCTCCACAGCCGCTGACAGCTGGGGTGGGGAGAAGCCCCAGCCCCTGTGTGCAGGATGTGGGCCCAAGCAGCAGGCCTGAGGTCAGGAGGGGTGGGAACGGCAGGTGACACCCAAGGCCAGACCTACCCACTTATCCAAATTGGGGGCCTGTGGGGCAGGGCAGAGAGAGGAAGAAGATCAGATGATAAATGACTCCTAGTCCCCCACCCATCCCTGTCCCTGTGCCCTGCCTAGCCAGGGGTGGACCTCACCTCCACTCCAGCCTCCACGGTGTTGGCCAGCATCTCTTGCAGCGCTCGGACCGACAAAGACTGCTCCAGGATGAAGCAGCAGATGGCCAGGTCGGGGGGCACATTCTGGGGTGGGTGGGCAGGCTTCAGTGGGGACCTGAAGACTCCCGAGTGCCATTCCCTGACATCTTTCTTCCTTTAGTCTGGACACCCACACCCAGACACCCACTCCAGCCCCATGAGCTGCTGCCCCTGCCACGCCCCTCAGACACACTGAATCCACACCACCTCACAGGAAACACCTTCTCCGCCTCCTCCCCCAACGCTACCCCACCCAGGTCCACAGCGCCTCCCACAGTGCCCTTCTCCTTCTCCCTCACCTGAGCTCACAGAAAGCCCAGCCCCTGCCTCCCGCCTCAGACACACTGATCCTGTTGCCGCGCAGGAAGCTCCCGTTCGGTGTCTTCCTCACAGATAAGCCCAGATCTCTTCCCATCCCAGCGGAAGCCCTGTCTCTGGCCTTTCTCCGTTCACTGTCCCCGTCCTGTCTTGCCCCTTTTGCCCGTCAGGCACGGATGCACATTGCTTTACAATCACAGGAAGTTCCAACCTCACACCTCCCGCCTCAGTCACCTCAGATTCTTGGACCCCGCCCTTAGGCACAAGACTCTGCCCCTCAGCCCCTTCTCCTTCAGCCCCTGAGACGCCCTACCCCATCAGATTCACGCCCTCCCCCCTTCTAGCCCCACCCTCACCCCGTCCCCGGCTCTCTCAGACCCTGAGTCCACCTCCCTCTCGCGCCCAGCGTTCCTTCACCCTCTCAGGCACCAGTGCCCTCCTGTGAGCCCGCTGCTAGCGTCGCCCTCACCCAAGACACTCCACTCTTGGCTCCAAGCCCGCTGGCGCCTCAGCCCCGTGCCTCTCGGAACAGCTTCCCTCTATCCACAGACCACCTTCCGCTCACACCCCTCTACGACTCTCACGTCCCCCCGCCCCCACTCCTCAGACGCCCTCGGCCCTTCCTATCTGCGGCCCCACAGACGCACGGCCCCTTAGGCGCCTCCTCCCTGGACTTCAGGTCCTTGGCCCTGTGGCTCAGTCTCCCTGTCCTTCCCCCTCGGGTCCTGCTCCTAGACTGTCAGGCCACCTTCCCTTGGACGCAGGGTTTTCTGCCCCTTCGGACAACTTTGTCAAGAAAATCTCTGGGTCAGCAGCTCCCACGTGGCCTCCCACCCCTGCGTGCGCACAGGATTCCCCGAGACTCCTGGTCCCTCAGACCCTTATCCCCACCAACTCAGGCCTCTCACCCCCACCTCGGAGCCCTCAGAGCCCTCCCACCCCCTCAAACTCCACCCCACTTCAACCCCCATCTACCTCAGACCCCGCCCTTCTCCGCCTAGCCCCGCCCCTTTCCTTGCCGCTCCGGGGCCTCCCAGAACCCACTCCCCCAGGGAGTCCGGTTCCCACAGCGCCTGCGCACACCGACCTGCGCGTTGCTGGTGGGCTCCAGGAAGCAGAGGCGGTTGCCGAAGCCCTCCGCGGCCAGGCAGAGCTTGAGCTGCTCCTTGAGTACGGTGGCGTTGCACTGCAGAACCACCTCGTCGTCCTGAGAGGACCGAGGGGAGGGCTTGTTCATGGGGTCGGCCAGGACACCCCCTACACTACACGCTGCGAGCCGCTCGCGCCACTCTTCCCCTTATGGATGAGGCAGCAGCTGCTGAGAACACCTGCACACCAGCCAGGGCCAGCGACTGAGCCCTCTGCCTACTGCTAAAGGTCTCACAAGATGGGAACCATTGCCGTCCCACTCTAATACAAATGTATTTTATTTTGAAATGGGATCTTGCAGTGTTGCCCAGACTGTCATTGAGGTCCAAGGCACAAGCAATCCTCCTGCCTCAGCTTCCCAAGTTGTTAAGACTACCAGCACCCACCACCGCACCCGGATCATTTCATTTTAAAATGGGGCAATTTGCCAGGTGTTGTGGAGCAAGCCTGAAATCCCAACACTCTGAGGCAGGAGGATCGACACGAATTTGAAGCCAGGCTGGGCTGCATACTGAGTTCAAGGTCAGGCTGGAGTACATAGCAAAATCTCTTCTCAAAAACTAAAAAATAACCAACTAAGTAAAATGGGGCTATTGAAGCTGGAGGAGGATGACTATTGCGCAAGACCACACAGATAGTCAAAGACGGAGCTTGGGTTTGAACCCAGCTGCCTCCAGAAGGTTCCCCTGGAGGTGTAAAGTAGCAACACCCTTATAAGTTTAAATGATTTTTTTTTAAGTTCATCCTTCTCTAATTTCTCTTTTGTGCATTCCCGTAATGACAGCTAGCACTTGTAGAATGCTTCCTAAGGGCTCCCGAATGTGCTGTGCAGGCCTGGATGGGAAGGACAGCACAGAGGCGATTGTTCAGGGCTGAAGGAGGCTGTGGATTAGGTAACAGTGGGATCGTATCAACACCAGAGCTTCTGATTTTGATAGCTGTGCTGTGGTTTTGTTAAAAAGAAAATAACTGCCTTCGTTCTTAGGAAACATACTCTGAAGTGCTTAGTGGTTGTTATTAAGGGTATCATATCTGCAGCTTATGCTCAAACAGGTCAGGGGGAAAATATGGAGAGAGAAGAAAAAAAGAGAAAAGTACACATGCCAAACTAATAATTGGGGAAATGACAAGCCTATCCAGGGGAAGGACTGTTCTATAAATTGGAAATTATGTCAAAGATGGTAAGTTAAATTTTCAAATAAGGTAAAAGTGTTTTCTGTGTGCTGGGTCCCATAGAACTTGGTATGTACAAACTCATTTAATTGTCACAAGAAACCTGGGAGGTAATTCCTGTTCTGGAAACAGGAGAAAACTGAGGCCCAGAGAAGTAAATTGTATGGTCACACAGCTGGTGTATGGCATGGCTGGGATCTGAATCCCAATAAGGTAGCCGTAGGTGACACACACTTAGAACCCTACATTATAATGTGATCTAACATTACAACTAATGAAAATGTACATCTATATTGCAGATTTTTTGCTAAACATTTTTACTGCTAGAGGCCTTGGTCAAAACTGACAGAGACTCCGGCTCTTAACCACTAAGTAAGGTCATATTTATTCCATTTTACAGCAGTGAAAAATGATTCAAATGGTTGGATGTCCTAGCTAGGTACGGAGGGTGCATGCCTGTAATCCCAGCACTTGGGAGGCTGAGGCAGGAGGATCACTGTAAGTTTGAAGGCAACCTGGGCTACATAGTAAGTTCAAGACCAGCCTGAACTACATAGGGAGATCCTGTCTCAAAAATCAACATGAAAAACCAAAACTAAACAAAAAAGATTAAATGGCCTGCCCAAGGTCACATGGCCCCCAGCCTTCCAAGCATATCATACAAACACGTTCCCATTTTGGGCTTCAACCCACATAGTATGTCCATCCAGCCTGGGGGAAGGGAGAAGCATGAGCTCTGTCCCGTGACCTCTAACCCTGATCTCCTAAGCATTTTGTATTCATAACGATCATATAGCTCAGACAGTATTAATTAAGAATTTACTGGCTGCCAGACCTTCTACTCAGGTTAATTTTGCAGGTATTTATTGGACACCTGCCAGGCACTGTTCTAGGCACTGAATATAGAGCACTGAATAAAGTAAGCAAAAAGCCCTGCCCTCAGGGAGCTGTCCTCCTTGTGGTAGAGACACAATAAACAGACAAGTAAATAAATTTTTTTTCATTTCTGAAGATTGGATGGATCCAGGGTCCTTGCATTGAGCTACATCCCCAGCGTCATTTTATTTGTTTTGTTTTGTTTTGTTCTTTAATTTTGAGACAAAGTCTCACTAAATCACTAAGTTGCCCTGGCTGGGTTGAATTTAGGATCCTCCTGCCTCAGGCTCCCACAGTGCTGGGATTACAGGGGTGCACCACCATGCCCAGTGTAAATTCATAATTTTAATGTCAGTGATACGCGTTATGGAAACAATAACACAGGGTGATGTAAGAGTGTGGCTTTGGGGCAGGGGTGACATCAGTGAGGGGATGAAGTGACAGACTCTCCAAGGAGGTGACATTTGAGTTGAGCCTTGTCCAAATAATGAGAGGGAACCGGGTCTGCTCATGTCTGAGGGAGGAAGGCTCCAGAAAGAGGGGGTCAGCCTGCAGGGAAGTCTGGCCCAAGGGTGCTGGGGTGGGGGGAACAGCACAGGGACAGGATGATGGGGAGAGCAGGACCACTATGTGGTGAAGGGGAGGAGGTGAGGTGAGAGATGCTTGCATGCACCCCTTGAGTCCTCACGGGATGTATTTCCCCCCATTTTCTACATGAAGAAGTTGAGGTTTAGGGAGAAAAATTAAAATCACTTGCTCAAACTTAGGAAGCAGGTGAATGGCCAATCAAGGATATGAAGAGGCAGGAAGCCAGTCATTAGACCATCGATTCTCACACTTTCTCCTACATCAGAATGAAGGGGGCAAATGGTCTGTCCTTTTCTTTCCTCTTTAGACAGGTTACCAGTATGTAGCCCAGATTGACCTTGAACTCACAGTGATCCTCCTGCTTCAGCCTCCCAAGTGCTGGGATTATAGCTGTGAGCCCCCATGCCAGCCTGAGAGTGGTCAGTTTTAAAATACAGCTTCCAAAGCCAGACTCACAGTTACTGTGTCACATGCCTATAGTCCTAGCTACTTGGGAGCCTGAGACAGGAGGATCACTTGAGCCCAGGAATTCAAGACCAGCCCAAGCAACATAATAAGACCGCATTTTAATAAAAAGAAATTAATTTAATGTAAAAATGCAGGTTCTATCCAGACATAGTGGCACACACCTGTAATCCCAGCACTCTGGGAGGCTGAGGCAAGAGGATGGCAAGTTCAAGCTCACTCTGGACAAATCAGAGACTTAGCAAGACCTTGGCTCAGAATGCAAAAGGCTGAGAATGTAGTTCAGTGTGGCTCAATCCCCAGACTAGGGGCGGGGGCAGCTTCCTTGCTTCTCAGCCTCATCTCCACCACCACCAAGAACACTTGGTTCAGGCAACCTGAAGTTCACAGGGAATCTGTACTGTTAACCAGTGCTCTCTCCTTGGGTTCTGACTTCGGCCAGGCTTTGAGAAACCTTAGCCTGGGCAGGACTAGAGGTCACCGCCCATCAAAATCAGTTCGGGAGCTCAGGAGGCTGAAGCAGGATCTCTGTGAGTTCAAGACCAGCCTGGGCTACATAAGCAAGTTCAAGATCAACCCTCACTACATGGTGAGACCCTGTCTCAAAACAAACAAAAAATAACTCAGTTTGGGAGGACATGGCCTCTGTGCTTTAAAAATGAAATACAAATGAGTAAGTGCAGAAAATAATTGTGCCTGTGTGCCTGTATTGCCCTCCGAGTGACCTACATTTTATGAGACATGTTCATTAAAAATAGGTATGTGTGAATGTTCACAGGGTTGTCCATAAGAGCAAAAAGTGGAGACAACCCAGATGCCTATCAGCAAGTGGGCTGATGTGCAAACCTCAGTACAGTTACACAACAGGGATCTACTCCGCAACACAAAAGAATATATTCATGATACGTGACTGTCAAAAATACTATACTGAGCAGTCTGGAAGGCTGAAGCAGGAGGATTACATGTTTGAGCCCAAGCCTGGGGCAACTTAATGACCTAGCAAGACCCTGTATCAAGCCAGGCAAGGTGGCACATGGCTGTAATCCCAACACGGGCAGGCTGAAGCAGGAGGATTGCCATGAGTTTGAGGCCAGTCTGGGCTACAAAAGTGAGTTCAGGGCCAGCCTGCACTACATAGTGAGAGAGAAAAAGAAAAATGAAGGACTATCAAAATAAAAAGGTCTCAATGTGAAGGTTCTGGGCTCAACTGCTAGTACCCCTCCCCCCCCCAAAATTAACAAATGGCTAAGTAATAGGAGAAAGATAAACGCACACATAATGTATATGCAACTCTAGAAGTGACTAATGGACTCTCGAGTAACATGAAGCAGATAGGTAAGGTGGTTGCTGCAAAGAGCAGGAGAGATCTTTTGGGGTAAAGGAAATGTTCTGTGACCTGATTACGAGGGTGGTTACATGAGTTTGCACAATTTATCATAACTTATTGAACTATATAACACTTAAAACAAATACAATGCATTGCATGTCAATTACACCTCAATGAAGTTGATCTTTTCAGAATGTCTATGCATATGTGCGTGTCCTAGGTTGCAATGCAGAATGTATTTCTTACTGCTGAGATACTATTAAAAAGTTTGAGAAGGGTACCACATGACCTCAGTAACATTCAGAAAAACAGACCCAGTCTGGGGTCAAGAGATGCAGGGGCCAGGCTTCAGGATCCCTACCTTGGTGAATCTGGTAAACACAGGAGGACTAGGCCCCAGAGAGGCCATTTCCTGGCTTGACCTTGGACAAATGATTCTACTGCTTGAGGCTTGGTTTCTTTCAAATCTCCCAGGGAGATAAAGATAGGGCCCTACCTCAGAAGATAGGGCAGCGTGAATATAATTAGATGCTTCAGCAGGCTGAGGCCCTGGGCACAGGGCCTGGTGCAGAGTGACTGCTCAGGGGTTAGTGGCCACAGCCATGGTCCTATCAGGGCTGCGGAAGGCCCAACCCATGGTGTCTGCTAAGAGGCCAGGGCTGGGCAAGAGCCTCTCTGGTGGCCTCACATCCAGCTGTCCCCTTCCTTCACTACCAGCCCCAGCTGTTTGTCCCTCCCTGCTAGGAAACCGGACTCTGCAAATCAGGGTCCTATTCTGGGTCCGGAATGCTGTGTCAGCATTTCCTGCGTGGACTCAGGGCCAGGCAGGGCAGAGGAGGGACAGTGCAGGGTCAGCAGACCTGGCCGGGAGGAGAGATCGTCTCCCCACACCCCCACTTCCCCATACTCACACCCCCACCAGGCTGAGTCACCAGGAGGGGACAGTGGGAAGGACTGGGAGATGGGCAGCCCCTCCCCCACCTCATTGCCTCCCTGTCCCCTGCCCAGGACCAAGCAAAGAGGGCTATTCTGGGAAAGACACCTGTTGTTCCAATTCTCATCCCTGCCCCCAGCAGGGGATCAGAGATTCAGGCAGAGAGGCAGAGCTGGAGAGACAGCAAACTCACAGGACCCGAAGCCAAGGAACAAACGACAGAGTCCCAGACCCAGACCGAGATGGAGAGCAAGACAGAGACACAGAGATGTCCCAAAGAGACGGAGAGAGACAGGCACCATCCATAGACCCTCAGAGACCACTAGCAGACATACGCAATTGTGCTTACCAACTAAGGCGGAAAGAAAGACCCACAACTCAAGGGACCCCCCCAGTGCCTGGGAATTGAGAGGAATGGTGTCCTCCCGCCCACCCCAGCCCCCTTCCCAAGAATTTAAATAGGTCAGAGCCCTGGAGCAAGAAGGAATGAGGGCTGGGGTGGGGGCGGGGGACAGCTAAATTAAGCCTAGGAATTAGAACCACCTTCCCAAAGTGCCTGCTTTGGGTAGCAAGAGCGGGTGCTCCTTCGGTGGCCTCGGTTGGCAGGGACAAATCGCTGAAGTCAGAAGACAAAGTAGCTGAAGATCCCACTCCCCATTCTGTAGTCCCAAATCCTACTAATTCTCTGTGGTGAGAAAGACAAAAGAAGAGACGGTGACAGTCACCCAAAGTGACAAGAAAGAGATCTCGCCCCTCAGGAACCACCAGGAAAAGGGCAGAGACATTCAGAGATAGTCACTCAGAGGGTCGCAAGAAATAGCCCAAAGACCGCTAACCCAGAGGTACGCACCGTTCGGAGGAATTGGACGTCGTCCTCGCCCTCTCCTCCGTCACCCATGGCGTCGGGGCCGTGAAGCCGGGGCTGAGGTCGGAGGTGGGGGTGGCGGGAGGGGGCCTCAGGCAGGGCGAGTGGGCTGGGGGCGGGCTGGGGTCAGAACCCTCTGGGCACCCAGAGGCACCGGCGAGGTGGATGGAACTGCGAGGAGGACACGCGTGCCGGACCGAGATGGGAGGAGGTCTCCGCCCCCCAGCGCTCATTGGGCCAGGTTGGCCAAGCCCCGCCCCTTCCCCCAGAGCCCCGCCCACAGCCCGCAACCCTCAGCACGAGGTGTGCGAGCTAAGGGTTGGTATCAAGAGCGTAGTTGCACTTTCTCCGCCCCCGCGGGGAGCAAGGTGCCATCGTTCTGCCAGTTCACAGAGAGCAAACTAAGGCTCTGCACTGGGAAGCCATTGCTGGATGTCACACAGCACAACCAGGGTGCTCTCCCGCATCTTCCCACCTCCTCCCTGTGACTCCAGCCCTCTGGTAGGCTAAGCAGGAGGATCCCAAGTTCCAGCCTAGCAACTTAGCGACTCAAGGAGACCTGGTCTCAAAATTTAATAAAAGAAAAAATATAGCAATAGAACAACCATTGGTGAATTCCTCCATCTTGTCTAGGGAAACTGTATTGTCTCTAATGTTTTATTTGATAATTATTTTTTAAATTCTCTTTAAGGGTTTGAACAATCTTCCATTCTTATATCTGGCAATCTGAGCAAAGTAGCTGAAGATAATATGCAATGTAGCAACCACTGTTAATTCCTATCATTTTGTTGTGAAGCCCTGTATCACTTTTAACGTTCTGGCTGTGTTTTGTTGATATTTGTGATGTTGGTATGTTGTTGTTCTTTTTACTACACTATTTAAAATTAAAAATTAAAAAAATGTGTATAAAGGGTTAGTTAGGCCCGTGGCTCAGTGCAAAGGCCCTGGGTTCAATCCCCAGGAGGAAAGAGAAAGAAAGAGTGGCGAAGAGCAAAGCCTCTAAGACAGTGTGGGCCTTACACTCAGCTCTCAGTCACTTGGCCACCTTGGACAAGTTACTTAGCTTCTCTGTGACTTGGTTTTCTCATCTGATAAGGAGACCGTTAATGCTGCCTACCTCACAGGGTGGTTGAGAAAGTCAAATGAGAATTTATTCACTGTGCTTGAAACAGCGCCCACATGTGGTAAATGTGTGAAGGTTGCTAGGATTAATTGTCATTATTATAAACTAAATGATGAGCCCAGAATAATAACTGTAGTGGATGCCTCTCATCCACCCGTTACGTCTCAGGAGCCAAGCTAATATCGTTTTCTTTTATCTCCCTTAATTCTCACAACAGGGGCCGGGGATATAGCTCAGTTGCATAAGCGCCTTCCTGGCAAGCACAAGGTCCTGAGTTTGATCCCCGATACAAAAAAAAAAAAAAAAATCTCACAACAATCCTGCTGTTATTCATGTTGATTAGAGAAGAAAACAAAACACATGGTCTCTGCCTGTATAGCGTTAGGGACACAACCCAAATGACTCAGGTATCAAATGGGGGGAGAAAGAAGTGGGAAGGAAAAAGAAATAAATCATGCAGTCCTCATAGCAATCTTGTGAGGTACATCCTCTAGTTGTGCCCGTTTGTGTTGTGTTGTGTTTTGAGACACGCTCTCACTGTGCAATTCAGGCTGAGCTCAAATTCACTGTGTAGCTCAGGCTGCCCTCAAATTTGCAGCAATCCTCCTGCCTCAGCCTCCTGAGTGCTGGGATTACGTACACACTTGGGCCAATACAGCCTATTTCGGGTTCTTAACCATTATACTTACTGCCAGGATATTTGCTTAAAATCTTCTAATCATAACAAAAACCCACTTGCCAAGAGCAGACTCCATCCCCAAGCTTGGGTCCAAAGGATTCTTCTCCTCTCCTCTTCACCCTGTCTGCAGCTAGGCAAGACACCCCTTCATGCAGACAAGTGCCGGAGGCTCTGTAACCTGGGAAAAGAGCTAGATGGTCTGTTCCTTCTGGCTCACCACGCTGCTCCCTAACTGCTCTGCACTCTGGGGATCCCAGGCAGGAGGACTATGGCAGTGTCCTAAAACTGGCAGCTGTGGACTCTGCAGGCCTAGAGCAGGGACTCCATACTCCTGGACCTTAGTGCCAGGCAAGCAGGTGACTTTGGGATTCAGGGCTCAGTTTCCTTATCTGTCAACTGGGCTAATTTGGAAGAGTCTCTATGGTGCTGTGAGGAAGGTTCTATAAAGATGTCAAAGCCAGGTGTGGTGGCGCACTCCTGTAATCCCAGCACTCAGGAGGCTGAGGCAGGAGGATCATTGTGAATTTGAGGCCAGCCTGGGTTACAAAGTGAGTTGAAGGCCAGCCTGAACTGTGTAATGAAACCCTGTCTCAAAAAGACAAAAAAAAAGGGAAATCAATTAGCACCATGTGATAATATTAATACAGGGGTCTATTAAAATTATTATTAGCATGTTATATATATATATATATATATATATATAATATGGTTATATAAAGCAATAATCTATAGCTCAATGAAATTAAGAAGTGCTATTGAATGTATAATAGATTGCTAGATGTTACAGAGTTAAACATGGATGCTAATACAATTATATTAAATATCACATAAGTTTGTACTGTATTTTTGACTCATGTAGTTATACATTATGTGATATGTTACCTGTTTATAGTACTATAATTATGCAGCCCAGGATAATTTTGTTATATCTGAAAAATTTTTCGTTATATCTGATATATCCTATCATATGTAATTGTATATTAAATATTGTTGTCCTTAAAGTTTTTGTCCTTAAATTTTTATACAGAATGGAAAATTATTGCATGTCTGTGAATTATATCATAAGATATTAATAGTGCTTCTCCGCTGTGTCTGTCATCACTGTGTGCTTATCCAGGGGGCTGTGTGGACACCTGGGTCTTGCAATGGTGACTTTGCAGGGCTACTTGGTGATAAATGCCTTCCATTTATTCATGCACTGCCCCATGGGTGGGCACTCAAGTGCTCCTGGTTTCCTGAAAAGCGTCCTCCCAGGGAGCTGCGGGAGAAAGTTTTGTGTACACACTCAAGAGCTGATGGCCAGTGACAACCCACGTACACAGTTTGCCTAAGTGGTGCCCCCGGGGGTGGCTGTTCCGTCACTGCATAAGGGCTCAGGTCCCCACATCCCCAACCTGCACCTGGCATTTTCCAACTTCTAGTTTCTGCCAGACCCATGGGCTGATGCACGGCCTTTGTAACTGGCACCTTCCTCACCAGCAGCCAAGGATGTCTCCTATCTTCTCAAGTGTCTCAGCATTTTGGGGCTCCTTGTTGCCTGCTCATGATCTTTGCCCACTTTTCTATCAAGATCTGTGGGGTTTTTTCTTTCTTGCTGACTTGCAGGAGTTTCCTGGACATCCTAGATATTTTTGCATTGATTCTAAACATTGCAAATACCTTGTGCCCTCCTATCATCTGATGTTTGTCCCACGGTATTTGCGCTGAAAGAAAATCCGTATTTGTTATCAAATGCATTTTTCTGCCCTGCGGGTCTTTGCAGTTTGATTCAGAAATCTTTTCCTGTGCTGTCATCAGTGCTGTCATTGTTGATAACAACCATCCCAAGGGCCAAATGTCTCTATCCAAGAAGCAGGGCTGGTTCCAAGCTCCCTCCTTGTGGGATTTCTGGGTCCCCAGAGCCTGGCAACTGGCACACTATCAGCTGCTCAGGGGGGCAGAAGCAGCAGGAGATGGGCCAAAGAGCTGCTCCAGAAGGGGGAGAGAGACGGGAAGGTGGTGGGAGGAAGCAGCATCTCAAACTATGCACATCACGGGATGCTTTTGTTTTCTTTTTATCAGTACTCGGGATTGGACCCAGGGGGCTTCACACTGAGCTACACCTCCAGCCTTTCTGTTTTTTATTTTAGGACAGTGTCTCACAGAGTCATTAAGTTGCTCAGGCTGGGCTCAAACTTGCCATCCTCCTGCCTCAGCCTCCCAGAGTGCTGAGATTACAGGAATGCACTACCATGCCAGGATGATCTGTGTGTGTTCTAAGCAGAATGAGCTCCGTACCTTTCTTAATGTTGTGGTATTGAAAGAAAAAGAAAATTTTTAAATGATTTCTTTTGGCAAGAATAAGAAAGGAACAAAAATATACTTCTGAGAGGGATGTTTGGTTGAATAGATTAACATACTAGGTTTGGCAGAATCATACTACTGTACTGTAATGGATTTATTCCATGCTTGGGTGCTACGCTACAAAACTGTACTCTTTATGTTTACTAAAAGCCAAGTGCTCAGATATGCACAGCAGGGCTGGGGATGTAGTTGGTGCCTGATTAGCATGATCAAGGTCCTGGGTCCAATCACAGAAACAAAACATTCACTGTGGGGCCAGGGATATAGCTTAGTGGCACAGCACCTGCCTGGCAAGCGCAAAGTCCTGAGTTCCATTTCTGATACAAAAAAAAAAAAAAAAAATCACTGTGGCATTATTCATAACAACCCCAAGGGAGCAACTCAATTGTCTACCACAGAAAATTATCAGTATATCATGGAACTGTCACACAATCAAAGACGATACAATAAGGGTGGGCAATAAGGCCATGGGAAAAATTATTAATTAAATCATTAAGAGATCAAAATGTAGCTAGGCGTGGTACCTCATGCCTATAATCCCAGCACTCAGAAGGCTGGGACAGGAGGATCTTTGCAAGTTCGAGACCAGCCTGGGCTACAAAGTGAGCTCAAGGCCAGCCTGAACTGCATAGTGTCTCAAAAGAAAAAAAAAAAAAAGAAAGAAAAAACAAACTTTATGAGCAGTGGAAGCACATTTTCTGAGGACAGTTTAGGGCCCTTCCTACTTTGTCACCACTTCTGTGCTGGATAGCAAAGTGCTTCTGTCCTACAGATGGGGAGACAGGTACTCAGGACAGAGGGTCACCAGGGTGACCTGGTTAGCACTTGGACAGGAGATCACTATATGAACATAGTTTAATTGAGATGAATAGGTGTTCCCTATACTCTGGGAAGTCAAATGGCAGGTTATAAGACAGTATATATGGCATTGTCAATTTTATATTTTCAGAAACACATTAATGTATAGATCAAGAAATTGCCCAGAATGCTATACTCTTAGGTGCTGAGCATATATATATATATATATATATATTTTTTTTTTTTTTAAGAGTTTTTGTTTCTTTCTTTGTTGTTTGCTTTCTGTGCTAATAGAGATTGAACCTGTGGCCTTTGGGTCTGTGATGAGCCCTGCACTTATTTTTCATTTGGAGATAGGATCTCACTAAAATGCCCAGGCTGGGCTGAAAATGACAGTCTTCTTGCCTCTGTGCTGAGATTACAAGCATTCACTACTACACCCCAGCTTTAAGAGTAACTTTTTACTTGCAAAATGTTTTGAAGTGCAGAAAATCAAGCATAAGTGTGTGAGTTCTATAAGAAGTATGCGAGTTGCTTTCTATAAGTATGTGAGTCGGTGGATATGTTAATTACTTTGATTACAGTAGTCATTTGACAATGTACATGTATCTAAAAATACTGTATGTTAGAGGTTGGGGATATAGCTCAGTGGCATAAGTGCTTGCCTGGCAAGCCTGAGGTCATGAGTTTCAATACCTAAAAGAATCAAGAAAACATGAAGCCACCTGCCTGGCAAGCGCAAGGTCCTGAGTTTGATTCCAAGTACAAAAAAAAAAAAATTGAAGCCAAATAAAGGAAACCAGCTATAATACATGAGTCCACGTATTTACACCTTAAAAGTAGACAAAACTACCGTTCCACACCAGGCTAGTGGTAACTGGTGGGAGGCAGTGTTAGCAAAGGGCACAGGGGTACTCGTGGGAAATGGAAATGTTCTGTTTCACCATTTATGTGAAAGCCAAGTGGCTTTGCTCAGTCAGTGACAATGATTCATCCAGCTAAATACTTAACAATGTGTGCTCCTTTTTGGTACTTCAATTAAAAAATATGTCAAGCATGACACATTTCAGTAAAAGAACAAGACACATACTCACAAGAAAAGTCTGTTTCCATGGACACACATTTATGTAGACAAATGCACAGGCATAGCGCCAACGAAACCTCTTTAGGTTATAACATGTAACCTTGGTCACTCCTGCCTGGGGGAAAAATGGATGGGAGGAGGTTTCTCTCCACTTGCAATATTTTTATAATGTCAACAGTGCATGGAGTTAATATTTTAAAAGCTTTTAGACCAGTGTCTGGTACACAGTAGGTGCTATATAAGGGGGCATTTCATTAAAAGAAATAAAATGAAAATGTTTCCAGGGTACAAATGGTATCCTTAAAACTAACCCAGGAATAAAAGAAACAGAAGAAGAAAAGTATTCTGTCTTGTGAGTTTCCAGTCAAGCCTTTGTGCCTTATATACAAGGACATGTCCTTACAGAAACATAGGCTTCTTTTGAGTGTACATGTGTTTTTACATAAATATTAGTCACACTTTAAGAAATTGCTTTTATTGAAGTGTGACAGTGATGGGTCTCAAGACAAAAAGAAAGATGGGGAGATAGCTGAGAGCCGCCCGAGCGGGTGGGGGCAGCCGTGCCGGAAACCTCAGCCTGCAGGGATCCCCTCGTGGGGGGAGGGGGAGCCTTTGGTCTCTCCCCAGCCTCTTCCTTCCCCCTGGCCTGGGGGTGGGTGGGGAGGGGCAGTTCCTCTTTCCTTCCCAAGCACCGAGGAGGCCCCAGCTCCCAAGGGGCTGAGAAGCTGGAACCTTGGCCAGTGGGGAGGAGTTGAGTCAACTCCTGAAAGCACCCCCCATTCAAGAACCATGAACAGGAAAGACGTGAAAAGGTGAGAGGACCCTCCCCAAAGATCGGAGAGCCTCCACAGCTCCCAGGCCTCGGGCTGTGTGGAAAGATTGGGGGACCACTGACCCGGAGGATAGGATGTCCGGCTCCTCTGGGACACAGACCAGAGCCAGCCAGGGCTGAGGCTGCTTTACATGTGTGTCTGTGTCTGGTCCTCTTTGGGGTTTGACCTCTGCTGTGTTCCTTCTCCCTCCCCCTACCCTTCCATCCCAGTGCCCTGAGCTGGGCCGCTCTTTCCTCCTCAAGTCTGGCTCTGTCCCAGCAGCTGCCCCCTGGACTGGAGACTCCAGGCTTCTGAGGGCCCTGCCCCAGGACAGGGGAAGGTGACCGGAGGGTGAAGCGGCCCCCTGCCTCTTAGACTTCTCTGGGCTGCTGCAGACACAAACCAGGACCAGTGTGGCTGCCTGGGCCTGTGGGCTCTGGAATGGGGTCCTGTCTCCCCGGCAAGCTTGCCCTCCTGTCCCCAGAGGGGCCCACTGGGTGGCTCCCCCAGCACCCCCAGCGTGCTTCTGAGGAGCAAAGTGGTTCTCTCCCCATACTATTCAACAGTTCAGTGGTGGGATCTCACCTGTTTCATTTCCTGGCTGGGTGACTAGGTAAGTTACTGAGCTGCTCTGTGTCTGGGTGTTTTTTTTTTTCTTTCTTTCTGTTAATAGAATAATCATAGGGCTTGTGATGGTCAGTAAAACAGTGTAGCCCTCCGGTGCAGAAACCTGAGCAGGTAGCAGAACCATGCAGAGGGCTTGTAAACCGCGGGTGGCTGGACAGGACTCAGTTCTGGATTCTGTAGGCGGGGAGAGGGCTGGAGAATGTGTATTTATATCAAGTTTCCAGGGACGCTCTTCCCACTGGTTGGTGACTGTGCTTTGAGAGTGACTGATCTACACCTAGTCAGTACTCAGTAACTGCCTTTTCATTTCTATCTTTTCAGTACTCAGGGTTTCCCACTGAGCTACATGCCCAGCCTTTTTTTTTTTTTTAATTTTGAGACAGGGTCTTGTTAAGTTACCCAGGCTGGGCTGGAACTTGTGATCCTCCTGCTTCAGCCTCCCAGAGTGCTGAGATCACAAGCATGCATCACCACACTCAACTAATCTTTTCAATATCCAGTACGAATCTACTGAGCCCCAGGATGTACCAGGGAGTATGGCAGTGCCTTTGTCCTGAGGGTCTTCCTGTTTCGGGTTTCACCTCGGTGCCATGGGCTTCTTCTCTGCCCTCTCCCTCTTTCTCCTGTACCTCAAGTTCAGTTTTCCAACCTCTGGGACACTAACTAGCCTGGGCAGAGACCAACTCATTTACTAGCAGTTTCAAGAAGCCAGGCAGTGGGTGTGGATAATAAATCCCTGGGGAAGGCCCAAAGATGACCCTCACTCTCTTTTGAGGAAACTGAGGACCAGAGAAATAAATGATTCACAAAAGGTCCTACAGCCAGCAGAAATTTTTCAAACTTTTTTATTTTTCTTTTCTTTTTGAGACAAGATTTCACTATGCAGTTCAGGCTGGTTTTGAACTCACTTTGTAACCCGGGCTGGTCTCAAACTCACAGCGATCCTTCTGCCCCAGCCTCCCGAGTGCTGGGGTTACTGATGTTTGTCTGACTCTGGAGCCTGCTCCCTTCTTCCCTGCCTTCCTCCCTCCTCCTTCCTCTACCCTGTCTCTCCACTACCCTCTTTCCCACTTGGAGCAGGAGCCCTGGGGACCACCAGGCAGAGGGAGAGTTATTTTTAAACTTTCCTTGAAGCTGCCTTAGCCTCAGGGACTCCGCCTAGCTCAGAGGAGCCCCGGAGAGTCCACTGTACAAGGGCACTTCCTCTCTGGGCTTCAAATTAGGGACCCAAGCTGGAGGCGAAGACTCCGGGGCCTAGGAAGAGCTAGCCAACTTGGAGGAGGGGTGTGTCACCTGCCTGGGGTGAAGGAGGACAAGGAGAGATAAAATCCTAGGAGCTTCCCTGCAGGAGTCAGCTCCAGGAGGGCTGAGCCAGAAGTCGGCCTGAAGGCTGACCTTCCCGTGCTTGCTGCTTGCGTAGCCCTGGGAAGGAGAGGAGTGATCTTAGGGCTGGCCCTTCCCCCTTGATTCCCTGGGAGGTCCCTAGAAAGTCTCTTCCGTGAAGTCTTAGGACGGAGAATTTGGGAGCAGAGGCTGGAGGAGTTCTTGTGATTCCTTGGAAGGTCTTCTGTGATTTCCTGGGAGTCTCTCTCATGAGTCCATGGTAGATCAGGAGTAATTCTGGGATTTTGCCTATGGGAAGTTTTTCTTATGATTCCTTGGGGCACTAGAGTCGAGAGAAATTCTGAGGGTCTGCTCAAAGAAGGGGCTCTTGACTGGGGCGGATGGTGCATGCCTTTAATCCCAGCACTCCAAAGGCTGAGGCAGGATTGCCATGAGTTCAAGGCCAGCCTGGGCTACATAATGAGTCCAAGGCCAGCCTGAACTACAAAGGAAGACCCCGTCTCAAGGTGGGGGGGGCTTTCATAATTCTCTGGAGTGTGTATCCACAGGAAGTCCCACCAGGAATGCTTCCGGAAGTCAGGGGACCGGCCCCGACAGGCCAGGCGCCACAAGACATGCCCCAGTCCTGGGGAAATCACCAAAGTCTTGGCTTCCATGAATCTGGGCATGCTGGCTGAGACCAGCTGCAGCGAAGATGAGCTCCTGGAGAAATGCATCCAATCCTTCGGTGAGTGTCCCCACCACCCTGGTCAGCTTCCCACTGCGATCATCTGGACACACACTCCCCTCTCTCAGCCACAGTGTTTGGGGTTATAAAATTGGTGTGTGAGTTGGGCATGGTAGCGACATGCCTGTAATCCCTACACTCTGAGAAACTGAGGGAGGAAACATAGCGAGACTCTGTCTCAAAATAAAAATTTTAAAAAGCCTGATTATGTAGCTCAGTGCAAAGGCCCTGGATTCGGTGGGGGGGAGGGGAGACACAAGTCTCCATTACTATGTTAAGAAACACTGGCATTTATTGTTCTCCTGAGATGAGAGGGGAGCACAAGACTTGCCAGGCATGGTGCCAGCCCATGCATGGTACAGACAAGGAAACTGAGGTACAGGGAGGTTAGGCTCCTTGCCCAAATCCATCCAGGGCATCACTGTAGAGCTGGCACCTGAACCAGACACTCCATTGTCCAAGGGCCATTCTGACAGAGTCCCCTTCTGCTGCCCCAGACTCCACCGGCAGCCTGCGCCGTGGGAGCCACATTATCAACATGGTGCTGGCCATGCACAGCTGGGTGCTGCCTTCCGCTGACCTCGCTGCCCGGATGCTGACCTTATATCCTCCCAGGACCAGGAGTTGTGGGTGGAGGGAGGAGGGCAGAACCCTGAGCGCTTGGGAGATGGGGGGATGGGAAGAGGTAGGTCTGGACATTGGAGAACAGAGCCTTGACCAAAACTCAAGTACCAAAAGGCCACAGAGGACACACAGGAGCTGAGGCAGCTGCAAATCTGTTACCTGGTCAGGTAGGGCTGGGCCAAGACCCCACCCTTATGATCCAAGACTCCCATTTTGCTGACCCCCCAAAACACCTCTCAGAAGCCCCAGCTCCACTCCCTAAAATTCTCTCTGAGTTCTCCCTGGCTGGGTACCTGAGGCCCTCCCGGTTCTCCTCCTCAGAACCCCCACCAGATACCCTAAGCCCTCCTCCAGCTGTCAGACTTCCAGCTCTGATCTCCCAAACCCCAGCTCCTACATATCCCTGCCTAGCTCCTGTGCCCTCTCACAATATTCTCCCCAAGTCTGACCCACAGGGATCACACTGTATTTCCTGGAACCCCCAGTTGTCGTGCTTCCCAACACTCCTGCTTCTAAGAGCCCCCTCCCCCCTGTGATGCCCATAGATTCTCCCAGACTGTGTTGACACCTCCAATCCTACCCTAGAGAGTCCCCTACCCCCTAAACCTACCCCTCCAGTGACCCAAGCACACATGTAGACATCCCTAGCTCAGCATCCAAAGATTCCTCAGCCCAAAAAACCCCTTGAGAAGATCTTCCCCACCCCTAGCCCAGCCTTGTCCCACTTATCTCTAAACCTCTCTTAGGTACTGGATGACCCGACATCCAGAGGCGGTGCACCAGGAGCCTCAGTTAGAAGAAGTAATAGCGCGTTTCTGGGCCACCGTAACCCAGAAGGGCAACTCAACCCAGAGGAGCCTAGGAGACACTTCCAACCTGTAAGGCAGCCCCATGCCCCCTCCCTCTCCTATCCCTAGCCTGCCATCTCCCACCACACCCCCAACCCTCACCTCTGCACCACTCCAATTCTTTGTCCTTCTCGATCCCCAGCCTGAGCCCTGGTGGCCCTGGCCCCCCACCTCCCATAAGCAGCCCAAAGCTGGGCAAAAAATGCAAAGTGTCCTTGCTTTTCGATCACCTGAAGACGGACGAGCTGGCTGAGCACCTCACTTACCTGGAGTTCCAGGCCTTTCAAGCTATCACGGTGAGGAGTCCCCTTCCTGAGCAGGGTAGAGATGGGTGGGTGGGGTACCCCCCCCCCAGGAAATCCAGCTGGAATCTTGGGGGTGGGGGTTGCTGGAGAACCAACCTGTACTTTACCACTGAGCAACAGACCTAAACCCAGGCTGGGATCTTAAACTCAACTGTCACACCTGGGGAAAAGAGTTACCCTGGCTGAGCACAGAGCCCCTGGGGTCCAGGCCAGTCAGTTCCTTATCTGGGTATCTCTGAACTAGTTCCCAACCTCAATGGGCTCACTTGTAAAAGTTGTAATATTTCGTTAGATGGTGGGAGAATTAAAATCCCATTTATAAATGCTTGTTGCAGTACCTAGCATGTAGTAAGTGCTCCAGTTTTTTAAATCAGTTATTAATGTCCTCAACAAGCATTTAAATTTACTGTAACTCAGTTTCCTCATCTGTAAAAGGGGATATTAAAATTCTCTGCCTCACAAGAACAGAGCCCGATCTAGAGTAAACGCTGCCTGGTAGAATCATTTGAAACTGCCATTCCTCACCTACCCCAATGTCAGTGTCATGTGCTCCGTGTAGATATGGGTTACCTAATGCCATCAGGACATCACTGATCCAAGGCAAAGTGGGGCTCTAGTTCCCTAGCGGGAAAATTTCCTGTTTCTATGCTTGTAAATGTGCATACAGGGGGTACCATGTGTGTGGGAGTGGAATCACATACCGCTGAGTACAAATAGAAGTTGGTTTCAGGTTCTTCTCTTCGCTCACCGCACCAGCTAGGTATGCAGTGAGGAGCATACACTGGGTTCCTGCCCTGACTCACGCCTGTGTAACGCTGGGGGAATTACCTACCCTTTCTGTGCCCCAACTGTCTCATCTCTAACATGACAATAATAGTATTAGTCCGCCTTGTAGAGTTTTGAGGATTAAGTTAGTTTGCATGATAAAGTGCTCAGAATAGTATCTGACTTTATTTAAACGTTTCTCCTTAGATGGGAGAGGACCATCGTGGCAGGCTGAGGGGAGACAGATGGCAAAGGTCACTAGGGCCAGGTCAGGCTAGCACACTGGGCTTCTGAATGCTAAAGGGTAGGACACAAGGGGCACAGCCCAGCTGACGCCCACGCGCTCCCAGCCCCAGGACCTGCGGGGCTATGTTTTGCAGGGCTCCGTGCGGGGTTGCCCCGCCCTGGAGGCTTCCGTGGGTCTCAGCAACAGCGTGTCCCGCTGGGTGCAGGTCATGGTGCTGAGCCGTCCCGGGCCTGCACAACGCGCTCAGGTGCTGGACAAGTTCATTCACGTGGCACAGGTGAGGCCATCGCGACTTTCCGCTCGCTTTCTGGGTGCCCGTCCCTCCGGTACGGCAATCCGGCCCGCGACTCACAGGCTTTGGGCCCCAGCGGGCCCAGCCCTGGCCCCTCCCGCTCCCCGAGGCCACTGTCCATTGCTCTGACCTTCGCCTTCCTCTGCCTAGACATCGCCTCGCCCTCCCCGTCCTTCCCCAGCCCTTGACCCTAGACGCAGCAGTAGACTAAGTCCCTCCTGACGCCGTCCCCCAAGCCCCATTCCGGTCTCGGTGTCCGGTCTCCGAGTCGGAGTCGGTGCCCGCCTTGCTCCGGGCCCCGGACTCGCCCCGCCCCGCCCCGCCCCGCCCCGCCCCTCCCTTCTGGGAAAAGGGAAGCCCTCGCTGCTGGGCTACGCCCCTCGCGTATTTCCAGGCGCACCACGCCCTTCCTCTGTCGCCTTCGTCACTTTGCTTCCTCTTGCTGGGGCCTTGCTAGACCTGGGGGTTCTGGTGTCGGCCTGGGGTACGCATGATCTGAGCTCTTCCGCTTCTCTCTCCACGGCGATTTGCGCCCTTCAAACCTAGGGAAGGGTGAGGGCATCCCCTGTGCCGGTCTCTGGCCTTCTGACCCCTCCACATCACTCTAGCGCTTTGGTCTCTACCTGGTTCCCAGCTTCCACCCACATCCAATGCCTCTTGACTTGCCCCTCACCTGTGTGACCCTCAGAGCTCCCTGACCCCAGAAGCCTGACGCCCTGACACCTGTCTGACAGGCACAGCTGTCCCCTACGTCGATCCAGCTCCGCACCTTGCCTGTCTAACCTCACTCCAGTCCTCCCAGGCGCACTCACCTGCCCTCACCTGCCTTGCCTTACGTCCACAATGGCCCACACACATACCTGACACCGACTTAGCTGC
Organism: Dinomys branickii; assembly: GCA_004027595.1. Lineage (NCBI taxonomy): Eukaryota > Metazoa > Chordata > Mammalia > Rodentia > Dinomyidae > Dinomys > Dinomys branickii. The sequence goes on along the minus strand of PVLD010005696.1, from coordinate 69,235 downwards.
TGCCACTGAACCCCACCTTGCTTGCCCTGGGTGACACCTGTCATCTCTGGCATTGCCTTCCTTCTCAGAGCCTCCACCAGCTGCAGAATTTCAACACACTGATGGCAGTCACCGGGGGCCTGTGTCACAGTGCCATCTCCAGACTCAAGGACTCCCATGCCCACCTGAGCCCTGACAGCACCAAGGTGAACCCCCACCCCACTTTCCAAAGTTACAAGTGCTCAGCTATCCCGAACCCCACACTTAATTCCCCAGCTCCCATCAATCCCGGCCAGGCTCTGGAACCACCTGAGGACACTGCTCCTCTGAATCCCTCAGACCCCAGGCGAGATTCCTCCTCCTGATCACGGCCAAGGCACTGACTCCTCTGTCCTCGTGGGTCTGATCCTGAGCTGGGCTGGGAGAGAGATTTGACAACTGGCTGTCCAAGTGGCCAGCTGAGTCATCCAGCTAAAAATGCTGACATTTGGGCCACCCAAGGGAGGAACATGGGTTGGAAGATGTCCTGGGAAGTGTCTAGGAAATGAGACACGTCTGGTGTGTGGCTGAAGTCAGGAAGTGGTAGGAAAATGGGCTGGAGATGTCCAGGGGAAGGTCCTGTTCAGTCCTGCAGTAGCTGGCGCAAGATGTTTGCATTTTAAGGGCAGTGGGGTCTACGGAAGGTTTGGGAGTGATGCTAGAACCCATGATCAGATTTGGGTTTTTAAATTACTCTGTCCTCATTGCGAGTTCGAGACCAGCTTGGGCTACAAAGCGAGCTCAAGGCCAATACATGAACTGCATAGTGAGACCCTGTCTCAAAAAGACCAAAAACACATAAAATAAAATAAGAGTAAATTACTCTGTCCTGGGGAATGGCAGATGGCGGTAGGGCCTCCCTGTGATAGAGACCTGAGAGGAGTGCAGTCTGAGTGAGGTGGCAACGCCAATGTGGGCCGGGTGTGGTGGTGCATACCTGTAATCCCAGCACTTGGGAGGATGAGGCAGGAGGATTGCTATAAGTTTGAGGTCAGTCTGGGCTACATAGTGAGGTCAGAGGCAGCCTGAACTATATAGCAAAACCCTGTCTCAAAAAATAAAAATAAAAATAAAAATAAATAAAGCCAGGCTGGGGATATAGCTCAGTGGCACAAGCGCCTGCCTGGCAAGCACAAGGTCCTGAGTTCGATTCCCAGCACCAAAAGAAAGAAAGAAAGCCATTGTGGGATAGGGAAGGGCTGGAACCCACAGAGGAAGCTGCTAGGACCCTTCCATCAGAGGGCTGAAGGAAGAGAACTGATTTCCCCCATAACACACCACTCCCACATAGGCCCTCCTGGAGCTGACCAAACTTCTTGCCTCCCACAACAACTATGTCTGCTACCGCCGCGCCTGGGGCAGCTGCACAGGCTTCCGGTTGCCTGTGCTTGGTGTGCACCTCAAGGACCTGGTGTCCCTGCATGAAGCACAGCCTGACAAGTTGCCTGATGGCCGCCTGCACTTGTCCAAGCTGAACAGCCTCTACCTGCGACTGCAAGAACTAGAAGCCCTCCAGCAGCAGCAGCCCCCTTGCAGCGCCAGCAAGGACCTCTTGCACCTGCTCACGGTGAGCAGAGCCCAGAGGGAATGACAGTCAGGATCATGGGCACTGAGGCTCTGTAGGGCCTGGGCAGATAGTACTGAAACTCAAACCTTAGGCAAGTCACTCCATCCCTTGGCCTCAGTTTTCTTATCTGTAAAGTGGGAATAATAATAGGACCCATGCTGGGCGTAATGGCACATTCCTGTAATCCCAGCATTGGGGAGGCTGAGGCAGGAGGATCCTTGTGAGTTTCGAGATCAGCCTGGGCTACAAAGTGAGCTCAAAGCCAGCCTCAACTGCATAGCGAGAGCCTGTCTCAAAAAGACCAAAAAATAATAATAATAATAATAATAGGACCCACTTCAGAGGGCAGTTGAGAAGAATCAACAAATGTGACTGATAATATATTTTTTTAAATATATGAAAAACAAAATCTGAGGCACAGTGAGCTCTATGTAAGTGAATGTCATTTTTCTATGGGTTCCTCCAAGACTCAAGTATCCCCTGATCTGAGCTCCAGGTCTGGAATTGTGCACTTGGAACCAAGTTTGTGTGCTTTTTTTTTTTTTTTTTTTGAGACAGGGTCTTGCTATGTAGTTCAGACTGAACTTGAACTTACTATGTACCACAGGTTGCCTCATACTCGTGATGACCCTCCTGCCTCAGCCTCTCAAGTGCTGGGATTACAGGTGTGCACCCCCCAACCCAGCTACAGGTTCTGAGCTTTTCATGCCAATAGTTCAAAATTCCAAGTATTGACGTATTTGGAATCTGAACAAAAAGCAAACAGCTAATGATCACTTGCTCTGTGCCAGTCACTACATTAACACCCCACAGATCACTTCATTCCAATTAACAGCCCCACACAGTGGGGACCTTCTTGTGCTCATTCAATGGATTGGAAAACTGAGACCTGGAGACATGTGCCTCCTGTCCTACAGTAGTAAAATCAGGGCTTTAAATCAAGGCAGGACAGCTTCTTAGGATGTGTGTCAGTGTGCTAACAATTGTACTGAGTCTTAAAATGGAGTGCAGGAAGCTAACTCTTCTTTACCAGAAGACTTTGGCAATGAGAGACTCTGAGGGCCATGTAAACTAATACCAAAAAGGTGCATTTTTAGATCCTAAAACAAGACAGTTGCATAACTGGCACAGCCTAGTGCAAAATGAGAACATGGGCTCATTGTTCTAAATTATTAAAAATTCAGCTGGGGATACAGCTGAGCGGCATAAGCACCTGCCTGGCAAGTGTAAGGTTCTGAGTTCGATTTCTGGTACCAAATAAATAAATAAATATTCAACTTAGGTATGGTGGTGCATACTTGTAATCCCACCCAGCACTCTAGGAGGCTGAGGCAGGGAGATCACAATCGCAGCCTCGGCAACTCAATGATTTACTGAGACCCTGTCTCAAAAAATAAAAAAGGGGGCTAGCAATGTACTTTAGTCCAAAGGCCCAGGGTTCAATCTCCCATACCTCCACTTCCAAAAAAAACTGCTCTTCTGAGAGGCTGAGATTCTTGCAGGAGACTGCCAATGAAATCAAATGACTAAGTCTTACTACTTTTAGACAACAAGGGTTATAGAGAAAAGTAAGGCCAAAAAAGAGGCCCAGAAAGAGATCAAGGTTGCAGTTTTAAGTAGGGACATCAAAAGGCCTCAGAGAGAATGAGGCCTTTATAGACTAGGAAAAGGAAGGGACAGCGTGGAATGTGACTGGGTTGTGGGGAACAGAAAGCCTGAGGGATCTCTGGAGGAGTTTTTGTTTTGTTTTGTTTTTTGTCTTTTTGAGACAGGGTCTCGCTATGCAGTTCAGGCCGGCCTTGAACTCACTTTGTAGCCCAGGCTGGTCTCAAACTCACAGTGATCCTCCTCAATGATCCTGCCTCAGCCTTCTGAGTGCTGGGATTGGAGGAGTTTTTGAAAAGAGGATGAACTGGGCTTGGTAGAACACACCTGTAATCTCAGTGCTCTGGGAGGCCAAGGAAGGGGGATCTCATGAGTTTGAGTCCAGTCTGGGCAATTTAGTGACTTAGTAAGACCCTGTCTCAAAAAAACAAAACAAACACTGTCTTTCACCACTAAGACAGTGCTGGGGATGTAGTTCAGTGCAAAGGCCCTGGGCTCAGTCCCCAGTACCACACACATATACACACACAAAGCATAGCAGGGGTCTAAGATGGCAACAGGAGGGTCTGTAACACCTGCCCACCCCCAGCTCTCCCTGGATCTCTTCTACACGGAGGACGAGATCTACGAGCTTTCCTACGCCCGTGAACCCCGCTATCCCAAGAGTCTGGTGAGACTGAGCCCTGACCTGTAATTCTCCTACTCAAGCCTGTGCACCAGCTAAGCCCCTCTGTCCTTCCCCCAGCCACTTTCCCCTTTCAGAGAGCTTCTGGTGGTGGAATGGGCCCCTGGTGTGACACCCAGGCCAGACAGGGTCACCCTAGAGCGGCACGTGGAGCAGCTGGTGGAGGTAGGAGGGACTGTGGCTGGCAGGGTGCACGACAGCCTCCCGTGTGAACTTGAAGGGGCGGAGGGCACCTGGGCCATGGGGATGCGGCTGGATCCTGTGCCTCACGCTGCCCTCTCCACTCCTCTCAAGTCGGTGTTCAAGAACTATGACCCTGAAGGACGTGGCACCATCTCTCAGGAGGACTTTGAACACCTCTCTGGCAACTTCCCCTTCGCTTGCCATGGGCTTCACCCACCACCCCGCCTGGAGTGAGTGGCCTTGCCTCCTGGTTCCCCCAAAGACAGGACCCTGGAGTTGCCAGGAGGAAGGGAAGGAGGAAGGTACCAGTCATGCTGAGACACGATCTCTGCCCCAGGAGTGGCTCCTTCAGCAGAGAGGAGCTGACCGAGTACCTGCTCCGTGCCAGCAGCATCTGCTCCAAGGTGGGCCTGGCCTTGCTGCACACCTTCCAGGAGGTCGCCTTCCGAAAGCCTGCCTTCTGCCACAGCTGCGGTGGCTTCGTGAGCACCCTGCCCTGTTAGCGCCCACCGAGCCCATTTCCCCAGAAGCACCCCAACTTCTCACAGCAGCCAGTTCTGCCATGGGGGGTGGGAGGGGGTGTCCCTACACTCAGATAATTCTCAAATTCCAGAAATAGCCCCCCAGCCTCAAATAATCTGTACATTTCATATTTGCCCTAAACACTGGACATTCCTAGTATGAATAATCTCCAAATTCTAGTTAAGGCCCAAATTCCAGACAATCTCCACCTGGGACAACTGCCGAGCCATGCATATCTAAAAATCCATGGGTAATGTCCAAAACATTGTATAATCTACACACCACGAGTAGATTGTATCCACAGAGAGCCTATCTCCAGATTTCTAGACTCCAGACCATCCAAAGCCTTTGTATTTCCAAACCCAAGGCAGCCTCTAACTCTGACTAGGGACAAATTTCCCAGTTTCCAAACAGACCAGAACATAAACCTCAGATTACTTCCCAAATTTATTCTTTCACCACTAAGCCTAGAGTGAGCATCTCCCATGTGTACACCACGGGAACAATAAAACTAGCCCCTGTGCATAGAATAGGCACTTGGTTAAGTTCAATATTTACAAATGCATGATTCTCCAAGCTTGAGGTGATTTCCAAATTCCTTTAATTCAAGTTAAATCATCCAATTCTTGAGAATTTAAAAAACTTAGTAGCTTCACACTTCTGCCGTCCCTAACCCAGCCCAGGCCAGCCCAGCCCACAGCTCTCCCTCCTTAAGCCTAGGTGACCTGTTGTGCTTTCTCTTCCCAGCTCTGGGGTGTCAGCAAGCATGGCTACCGCTGTCGGGGTAAGTGGGGTGTCCTGGAGTGAGAGGGATGCCAGAACTTGCAGGCTGAAGGCGAAGGGTGCTAACCCCTCTCTTTCCCCAGACTGTGGGCTGTGTTGCCACAAACACTGTAGAGACCAAGTGAAGACAGAGTGTAAGAGGAGGCCAGGGGCCAAGGGTGATGCAGGGCCCCCAGAGACACCTGCTGCATCCACACCAGCTCCCCCTGCCAGCTGTGGTGAGACCCAGAGCCCAGCAGTGCTGGGAAGGAGGCCAGTGGATGGGAATTACTTCTAGCAACCTTCCCTCATATGTACATCTGTTCTACCCATTGCTCTCCAAACAGGCTCCGAGGAAAATTTCTCCTACACACTGTCTCTGGAACCTGAGACCAGGTGCCATCTTCACCATGTTTGGGCCCAGACAGAGGCCCCACACCCTTCCTGAGGACCAGAGATGGTGAGCTGGAACTGCCAAACAGAAACCAGACAAATCTGGGGAATCATAGCAAAGCAAAAATGTGTAAAGGCCTGAGTCACTTGGGTGGGAAGGTATAGATAAGGGCCAATTTTTAATGTTGACAGGGAAATAGAAGTTTCAGTATGTAGGGAGGAGGGGTAATTCCCAGAACAGGGAAAGATTTTAGGGGAAAACCAGTAAGATGGCAAAAATAAGGCCAATTATATCAGGACCTGCAATAAATATTGGTGGAATAAATTTCCCTCTTCAAAAGCAGAGACTCAGATTTGATTTTTTTTTAATACTAGACATGGTGCTCCATATCTATAATCCCAGCACCTAGGAGGCTCAGGCAAAAGGATCACAATTTTAAGGCCAGCCTGTGCTACATAGTGGGGAAAATACTACTGTGAAACACACACACACAGTCCACAAGGGATATGCTTTCATCCACTTACCCACATTCCAGTGAGGCACCGCTCCTGGCAGTAACTAGCATAGTCATCTTGTACCCCTTCATCACCTGTCTTCTTCCTTCCAGGTCCCCCTCCCAGTGACCACCTCACTGTGCACATCATCCTCCAAGCTGGAATCCTGGACATCATCTTGGGCTTCTCTCCCCAGCCTCCTGTCATCCTGGAACCCCCAAAGACAAACCTCCTCCACACACACACTGCCTTTGATGAAGCAGCCATCATCTTACTCTGCAAAAGTTATTTTCTTCTTTTGCATCACAGTGACTACTATGCAAACTCCCTTTATCTATATTTAGCATCTGGTAGCTTCATTCTGGATATGTGCAGACTTAGGCATCCCACCAACTCCTTTAATATCCACTGCATAGATGCTTGGTGAGGTTAAACTGCTGGCCCAAGGTGGCAGAGCCCCAAGGGTGAGAAGCAGGACCCACACCCTGGTCCTCAACTGGTGTGGCACATGGCTGTAATCCCAACATTCAGGAGGCTGAGGCAGGAGGATTGCTGCAAGCTTGAGATCATCCTGGAATACATACTGAGTTCAAGGCCAGCCTGAACTACATAGCAAGATCCTGCCTCAAAGAAACAAAAACAACAAAAATCCTGGTCCTCTAAACTTGAAACTCTGGGCCAGTGTGCTGCATGGGTGCTGGTGAGGGGCAGAAGGAGAAGGGCTGGAAGGGGAGGAGTTCTGAGAAGTGGGGTCACTGAGACAGCAGAGAAGCTTAGGAAGGACCTGGAACCTGGATCCTAGAACCATGAATCAGGTCCCATCCAACCTCTGCTCAGGGCCCCCCAGCGGCTCCTCTCACTCAGGGGCAGAGCCAGTCCTTACTGTGGTCCCCAAAGCCCCACATGATCTATCCCCATCATGTCTCTGACCTTGCCTCTTACCCTCATCTCATTCATCCTGTCTCAGCTACATTGGCCTACATGTTCCTTAAACATGCCCCAAGTACTCCTACCTCAGGAGCTTTGCACCAGCTGTTCCCTCTGCTTGGAATGCTCTCCCGTAAGGCCCCTGAGCTCCTGCCTGGCGCTTTGCTCTAGTGATAGCCCCTTAGTGGGGCCTGACCATACTCAAAGACATGGTCCTCCCCACTGCCAATCCTGCTTTCTTGCTTTATTTTTCCCATAGTGCTTTTCTTCTCTGACACACTATATATTTCACCTGTTTATCTTGTTTGGTGTCTGCCCCCCTCACCTAGGAATGTCAGTTCCAGGTGAGTGGGGACTTTGATCTGTGTCTTCCACTGCTGTATCCCCACTGCCTAGAACAGGGCTGGCCTGGGGTGGAAATGTGGTAAGTCCTGTCTCATACCTGAATCTGTCCTTCCCTACACCCACAGGAACAGATGTGTTGCTAAGGAACAAAAGACTTTGTAGAGTCAGAGGAGGAGGGACCTGTCCAGAGCCAGCGCAGAGATCCCCACCCCTCCACAAACCCATGTACCTCTGACCTGGTTCCCACAGAAACAGGTCCTACTTCCTTCAAAAATTAAATTTATTTTCCAGAGAACATGGTTCTAGTGTTGAGCAGCGAATGGGTACATAACATCTGGAGCCTTCATAATGGGGGGGGGGCTTGGGTGCCGAGTGCCAAGGAAAACCCTCAAATGGTCTCCCCAGAGATTACCAATACCATCAGCTCCTCATGACAGATGCCCCCACCCCCTTCACTTCTTCTTTTTCTTCTTCTTTTCACCCCAGTGCTGGCGGCCTGCCCTCCGCCCTCCTCCACCTTCTTTCCGGCTCTGCCAGGTGGGCATGGGTGCCTCCAGCTCATTCGGGCGGCCCCCTCGGTCTGGCACGCCACCCATAAGTACCTGAGGGTTGATTAGACTTGAGCTTTAGAGAAATATATCTTGGGTAAAGGGGCCAGAAAGCAAAGGGAACAGCTCGAGGCTGAAGAAGGAAAAGCCAACGTTGACTATTTGCACACAGTGGCCACTGCTGGAAGATAGCAGCATGGTACTTTCAGGGGGGCTCCAAGGGCCTTAGCAGACAGGAAATAAAGGGTGGTGGCAGAAGTCCATAGAGCGGCTTGACTTTGTGTTTCCTGTATGGGCTTTATACCACATTTCCAGCAAAATAGTGTTTTTTTCTAAGTATCCATCAATTTAAGCACCACAAGTTTAAGACTACTTAGGCAGGGGCTGAGGATATAGCTCAGCAGCACAAGTGCCTGCCTAGCAAGCACAAAGTCCTGAGTTTGATTCCAAGCACCCCCTACCCCAAAAAAAAGACTGCTTAGGCAGAGGTATGCGACCAGATACCTACTCATTAAAACAGACAGTAGTTTTGTTTTAGTGAACAGTTAAAAACCAATAAAACAGACAGGGTGAAGGGATGGGAAGGAGTTTAAAACCAAGCTACAGAGGAAGGTGCTGACTCACAGCTGGACTTTGGTTTCAAAGCACTGGGATGCTACGGAAGGGTTTTGAACTAGAGAACTCCAGCTGTCTCAGAAAGTGGGTAGATTAGGGCTGGTGAGTCCAGAGGCCAGGAAGCAGGGAGAACATGGGAGCAGGGAGCGGGAGAGGGGAGGACAAGCATGGACCAGGGCAAGGGTGGAGAGGCCCAGGACGCCGGGCCCTTCCCCACCCCCAGCGCCCACCTTGTTGATGGCACAGCAGGTCCCTCGGCGGGCTGCCGCACTGGTGGCTGGAACCAGTTGAGAAAGGTCAGCTCGGGCAGCCAGAACATGTGCGATGGAGACGTCGGATTCTGGGGTCAGGACCTCTCGGAGCGGGGTCAGCACTGCTTTCATAGCTTTTCCTTGGGCCTGAGGGTGGGGCACATAGAGAAGGTACAAGAGCCCTCCCCAGAGACCTATCATCTTCCGCGCGCAGAACCACTGTATGCTTTGGACGTGGTTTGTTTTCCAAAGGGTCACGTGCTAAAATCTTGGTCCCCATGCAATGGCACTGAGAACTGATGGAGCCTTTAAAAGGGAGCTAATTAGGTCACGAAGGCGTCACCTTTGGAGCGATGAATGCCGGTGTTGCAGAAGTGGGTTAGGTCTGACTGGCCTGGATGGGCTACTAAAAGAGCTAGATGTTACAAAATGAGCCACTCCACATCTGTCCGCTTCTGTGATACCCACTCTTGCAGTGCACTTACTGTCATGCCATTCACCATGTTGTAATACAGCACGAGACCTTCACCAGATCTGGGTGCCCAAGCTTGGACATCTCAGTCTCCAAACCCATAAGCCAAGATAATCTTCCTTATAAAGTATCCAGTCTCAGGTGTTTTGTCACAGTGACACAAAACAGACTAAGATACCAAAGGGGTATGGTAAGTACTAATGACACTCCCAGCTCAGCACTAGATTTTTTGGGGAGGCCTTGAGATTATAGAAGCCACAAACCCTATAAGAGTATAAAATGGCCTGTGCCTCAGAACCTTTATGAGGTAATATTCCTTCCTGGCCCTTATTCCTCCCCCTCACAACTGGGCCTCCCTGCTTCTGCCAGGGTCCTGTGCTCACACCTCTGCCCGATCGGTCCAGTGGAAAGCAGACGTTGTGAGGTCCAGGCGCTTGAGGAGAAGGCAGCGGCGGCAGCAGTACTGATCTTTCAGGCTTTGGGATAGAGACTCCAGTGCTTCCTGGCAGAAAAGGTCTCAGTCATGCCAACGGCACCTCTCACCCCCTTCTCTGGATGAGGGCATTGTTCACACACAGCCACACACAATCTTACCCATCGGGGTACATCCAGTGGGTATCTGAGGAGGGGCTGCATGGACCCTGGGGGCAAGGAAGGCAGCAGCTCAGAGATCTGAAGGGAGAAGTCAGAGGTCAACTGAGGCAGAAACAAGACAGACGGCTCGATGGGCCCCCGCTTCCCGCAGCCCAGAGGACCCAGGCCGTAAAAACAAAAATCGTGGCTACAGCTCGAAAAAACACTCTGGCAGCTGGGAACTCCTGCTACAGCTGCTTCTGGAGAAATGATGCTCTCCCAAGCAAGGTGGGGTAGGGAAGGGCCTGGCTCTCTACCTTAGCATGTAATTCTCGGAGTAACTGGCTGGCAGGGGTCCCCAGCAGGGGTATGGGCAGTCTCAGGGCTTGGAGGGTGAGGACCAGTTCCTGAACCATGTCAGCTCCTTCCTCTGTCCCTTTCCCAAGGGGCAGCACAGGGCTGGAGTCCAGAGGGGGATGCAAGCGCAAGAGGCGGGCAGCCTGGAGCTCCGAGCAGAGAAAGCCTAAAAACAGAGAAAGGGATTTTGCGGGTGCAAGGAAGGAAGGTTGCTACCTCAACACTTTTTAGTCCTGCGTACCCAGAGCCCAGGCTCCGCTTCAAGGTATCACTAACTTGAAGCCCTGGCTTCTCTTGGGAATTCGACTCTCGCCCACTTCCCAACCACCTGCCCTGCCCTTTCCAATTCAATCCATTTGAGCTTTCAGACTTTCATCGAAATTCTAATCCTATGCTCGCCCAAATTCTGACCCCACCCATCGGACCCTCTGGCCCGCCTCAATGTCCTGGCCCCGCCCGCCCCAACACGCTGAGCCCGCCCACTCTGGAGGTCTTGGCCTCGCCCACTTCCGCATCCCGGGCAACCGGGGCTCACGCAGCAGGCGAATGCTCGTGCTCGGCTCCCGCAGCTCGGCCGCGCGTCCTCCTCCGCCGCAGAGCGCGCGATCCGGGCAATGCAATGCCCGAAGCAGGCCAGGGAGCTGCCGCAGAAATTCCTCCTCCGCTCTGGGACCTGCGGGAGGCGGTACACGTCAGGGCACGGGACCGGCGACACCACCCCTCCGGCCCTCCGGCTACCTACGCACCGTCGCCCGCAGTCAACACCTCGATGCCCTCATCTTGGCACTCCAGGGCGCCCAGAGTCGCCAGCTCCGCCGCCAGCCGCGCGCACAGCGCCCTGAAGTCTGGGCTCGAGGCGCCCCGCGACACTGCCTCCGGGAAAGCCCCATACCTGCGGCGGGGCAGGGGTCAGTGGGAAACCTTCTCCGTCCACGTCTGACGCAACCCACCCCCTCCTGCACCACCCCCGATACACAGCACACCCCCTTACCCCAAGGCTAGCAGGTCCTGGGACAGCGCGGCCCCCTCCCGCGTGCCTGCCTCCGCCCCCTCCATGGAAGCGTCGCCTCCGGGCTCGGCGCGCGCCCCCTTCCGGCCGGCGGCAGGCTCCGCCCCATCGCCGCGCTCCTGCGCGTTGTCGGCCCGGACCAATCAACGCCTCCCCGCGGAGGAACTTTGGCGCTCCAATTGGTGCAAGAGAAGGCAGAGGCGACCCTAGGTCCACTGGTGCCGTCCTTCAAATAACCTGTCAGGGGCTATAAATTCCTGAGCTTGCGGGGCGGGGACGACGGAGGCAGAATCCCGGCACTTGGCGACCAGGCTTAGTGAGGGTCGTTATCGTGACGACATAAAAGCAACTTCGATCTCTTTCCTCAGTCTCCCTCAGCTGCCTTCTACTTTTAAAGCACCCAAAAGCAAATTTTGTTCGCTCAACTTTGTCCCAAACGCAGAAATTTGCCTCTTCCTTTTGTGTCTTACAGTTGGAATTACAGTCAGAGAGCCAGGAATCCTCACGACTGGAGCTAGACCATCCTCTTCCTGGATCACAACGTGGACCTAAGGCCTCCGACCCTCTGCATCCCTAAGCCTTGATAGGGGAGCAGGTGCGATACACCAACCCAAACAGGTGCACCCTAGGAAATAGGCAGACAGGGTTAGGGTTTGACTCCACTGGCCACCTCCTGACAAACTGCTTCCAAAGGGTGGGATTAGTACTTATGCTTGAAGTTCTTGGTGAGGCTTGACTAGTTCTTACGTAAAAAATGGCTTAACAGGCACAGGGTGTGTTTAAGAAAAAACAACTAGCATATATGGAGTATTTAATGTCTGCCATTGGGTTAAATCTTAGCTCCATTTTACAGAGGAAGTTTATGGAAAATCATGGTCACAGTAAATTCATGGTGGTGCCAAGACTCAACAGCTACTTGCAAATTCCATACTTTTTAACCATTGAGCCTAGTTACTACTGTCGCTGGCTGTGTTGCTATTGTTATAAATTATTGTTCCAGTTCTTATGTCTCCCTGATTGTCCTCATTCCACTGGGAGTAGGAGTGGGCTGGAAGCCTCAGAAACTCAGGAAAGAACAAGGTTCAGAATTTATTTATCAGGGGCAGACCCTGCTTTTAATCTGGTGTCTCCATATTCCTGCCTACCACAAATCTGGGCACTCATGGGGATGTTTATTAACCCGAATCAAACAAAAGTTGGCTGGGCATGGTGGCACACACCTGTAATCCCAGCATTCAGGAGGCTGAGGCAGAAGAATCACTTTGAGTTCAAGACCAGTCTGGGCTACAAAATGAGTTCAAGGCCAGCCTTGAACTACATAGACCCTGTCTCAAAAAGACAAAAGAAAACAAACAAAAAAATTTAAAAGTTGCTTATCTTGGGCATAGTGTGCACCCCTGTAAACTCAGCAGTCAGACTGGACAGTAGGCTGGAAAATTCAAACTCAGCCTGGGAAAATTAGTGACTTAGAGAGATCCTATCTTAAGAAGTAAGGGCTGAGGCCAGGCGTGGTGGCGCACGCCTGTAATCCCAGCACTCAGAGGCTGAGGCAGGAGAATCGTTGCAGGTTTGAGACCAGCCTGGGCTACAAAGTGAGCTCAAGGCCAGCCTGAGCTGCATAGTGAGACCCTGTCTCAAAAAGAAAAAAAAAAAAAAAGAAATAAGGGCTGATCGCTTCTCAGCCTTTTGGCTAAATCAAGTGTAGTATCTGTTCTTATCAGAAATAAGGGCTGAGAATATAGTACAGCTCAAAGGCCTTGGGTTTGATACCCAGTCTCACACACACACACACACACACCCCTTTGTGTGCTTATTCCAAAAATTTATTTTTTTTGTTGGTGCTTGAACCCCGTACCCAGCACATGCTAAGCATGTGCTCTCCCACTGAGCTAGGCGCTGTTTCACCAGCTTTGATTCCTGTATACCAAACCCCATATACAAATCTGTGAGCTCTACCTTCAAACTACAAAGTGAAAGAGAAAAAAAAAACTACAAAGTGTGAGCCAGGTGTGTGGTGCACATCTGTAATCCCAGCACTCAGGAGCCTAAGGCAGTAGGATTGCCATGCATTTAAGGCCAGCCTGAGCATAGTGAGTCCAAAGCCAGTCTGAAATACCTAGCAAGACCCTATGTAACCACTCCCCACTCCCCAACACACATACCCACATGCAAGAACTAGAGTGAAAAAATGTGTTTAAATTTTTAAACTTATTACAGTAAGACACACTGCCATCAGTTTCCCTCAAAAATACTCCTTGCTTTGAACACACTGAATCATTCTTGCCACTTTTTTTTCTGTTCTTTTTTTTTGGCTTTTTGAGACAGGGTCTCCCTATGCAGTTCAGGTTGGCCTTGAGCTCACTTTGTAGCCCAGGCTGCTCTTGAACTCGCAAAGATCCTCCTGCCTCAGCCTCCCAAGTGCTGAAATTAAAGGCGTGTGCCACCATGCCAGGCCTTGCCACTTTCTGAAGCAGTTCTATACATCTTTTTTCTTGAATGTCTTCAGTTGCACTGTCACGGCTGCCTAGATGTCCTGTTTTGAACAACTGATTCAAAATGTTTACCTTTTATGGTCACTTTGACTTTGGAGATGGGCTGGAAGTCACAGGGGTCAGATACGGTGAATAAGGTGCCTAAGAACATATTGTAATATTTTATGAGTTTGTGGGATGGCCCATGGCAGCAGCATTCACTGTATTTTTGATCATACCTCATAAAGACACTTTTGGAAGAGGACTTCCTAAACTGCTTCCAAAAGTGACAAAAGCAATGGGGTAAATGTGTTCAAAATGAGCAGCAGATTTTGAGGGGTTTAATCCCAATTTTTTTACTATAGTCAAAATTTTAAAAAGTGTAGATAGACATTTACCACAATTTTCCATCTGCCCTTGTATATCACTACCACTCCCTTTCCCCGATCCACTGCCCTCCCCCGGCCTCACCCGCCATTGTCTCCTGCTGGGCGATCCCAGCGGCCTTCTCATTGTCACCCAGCCCTGCCTCCAGGTGTTTGCTTGGTGGCCCTTGGACATGAGTCAGGTCAGATCTCGCCCGTGCCCAGACTTTCGTGGCTCCACTTCACTTAGGGTAAAGCCGAAGTCCACACAGTGACGGCAGAGTTCTACAGATCTGTCCTATCACCTCGCTGCCCTCCTCATCTCCTTTCTTACTCCCTTCCAGATCCTTCTGCTCCCTCGCTGTGCCTCAGACTTAACCAGGCAAGCTCCTACCTTGGGCCCTTGCACTGGCTGTTCCCTTCACTTGGAATGTTCTTCCCTGCAGACAGGTATGGACCTTTTACTTCCTTCATGGCTTTATTCAAATGTCGGCCCAAAGGCAGAAGCCTAACCTGGCCACCCTGGCTAAAAATACCTGTATCCCTTCTGCTTACTTTACTCATCCACTATGGTATATGTCATTTTTAACAGATTAGGTCACCTATTTAAGGTCCCCCCCCCCACCAGTATAAAGTTTAGAAACTCCTCTGCAGAGGATTTCTGTCTGTTCTGTTCAATGCTTTATCCCCAGTGCTTACTGTAGGCCTTAGCACGAAACAGGTGCGCAGTGAAAGCACTTGCCGAGTGACTGCACATTGGGAACTCAACAGGAGAGCTGGCACGAGACTAAAGGACGAAGAGGGGAAGGGAGGACTGAGGTAGGTGGTTGGTGCGTCAGTCTTGCAAGTGGACAAGGCACGACAACGGAAATAAAGACCACAGGCTGAGACTTTGTCACAGACGTTTCTTGGAGCTGATCTCATGCCCCCCTCCCCCCATGACAAGGCTGGGCCTTTGGCCCCCATCCTCCCAGCCTTCACTGACGCTGACAATATTGAGGTCATAGACTGGCTTGGAATCAAGATCAGGAAGATTAATGTTGGGGTGCTTCCCCTAAGTCTAGGGGCCAAGCATCCAATCCGAGGGGCAAGCAGCTGGGAAATTGGGCCTGGGGGGGTGTCCAGGGTCTGAGGTCTTCCTGGCTCCCAGGGCAGCCCTCCATGTGCCCGACTTGGGGGCCATGAAGGGTAATCATGGATCAGAGGTGGGTATCAGCGGGGAGCAGGACTGGGAGACCTGGGAGAGGCGGTGCTGGGGGTGGGGGCTGGGAACCTTCCCCAACCCCCACCACTTTATCCGAAGACCCCACAGCACCGTGCAGCACTCTGGTCCCCTGTCCCACCCCTCCCTAAAACGAGGTAGGTTAAGAATGGAGCTTCCCCCCACCCACCGTGGAAGGGGGGAGACTGAGGCACAGAGAGGGGGATGGGGACTCAGGCTGCCCCAGCCCCCAGTCCCTCAGCCCTCAGCTCTGGTAGGTCTGACAGTGATGAGAGCTGGGTAGAGTGGGAATTGGAGGGACACCCCCCCTTCTCTCACCCATCCCAGGGTCTGGTTGGGAGAGCTGAGTCTCACAGGTTCCGGATGCAATAAATAGT
The DNA here is from genome assembly GCA_004027595.1 of Dinomys branickii. Classification (NCBI taxonomy): domain Eukaryota; kingdom Metazoa; phylum Chordata; class Mammalia; order Rodentia; family Dinomyidae; genus Dinomys; species Dinomys branickii. The sequence continues at coordinate 53,473 of PVLD010005696.1, read as the reverse complement.
TAATAATTTAAAAGAACTGATAGAAGGATCTATCCCTTGAACTCCACAAGGCCATCCAAATCTGGGTAATGAAGAAAAGTATGTGCATTTGGAGATGTTTGGGGTCAGGTGCAGTTCCCAAGCCCATGAAATAATTGAGACTGTCCTGCTCCAAGAACTTAGTTCCCCCCACACAGACACCAGATTGTAGGTATCCTGGACATCCCACTCTCCTCAAAAGAGGAGCCTCGCAGGGCCATGAAACAGGCTTTCAAAAGCAACTCCTGACTCTGAGATGGAAGAGGTTAATGGAAGGATGGCCTTGGACCTGGGTTAGGGCTCAGGATTGGGTTTGGAGGAAGATCTGCAATGCTGGTATGATGGGGTCCCCGCAGAGCTGTAGCTAGTCCAGGAGTCTATGTGCAAATAGTAAAAAGGCAGGCCTTTTTCTGAAGACCTAGGTAGGACAGCAGCCTTAGCCGCAGTGCATGTACCACCACAGCTGTGTGCTTTTGCTTAGCCAACAGCCTATACAATCATCAGTAGCCATGCTGGGCCCTATAGGTGGAAGTGGGGAGTCCCAGGGGATTCTGGAATACAGGACTGTGGGTTCAGAATGGTAGTGCTTTCCCCCTACGATCAAGGATAAGGACTGAGGATTGCTGGGGGCTTGAGCTATGGTCTTGGGGACCATAATTCTAGTCTAGAAACTTGGGGCTTCAGGAGGCCATAGATGGCAAGATTCATGAGCAGGGTCTGGGGAATCAGGTGTAGAGGCATCTAGGGCTTCCATAGGCTAGAGAAACTTGAGGCAATAGAAATCTGGAGTCTGGGGCCTGGGGATATAGCTCAGTTGAATAAGCGCTTGCCTGGCAAGTGCAAGGTCCTGAGTTCGATCCCCGGTACCACACACACACACACACACAAAAAAAAAAAGAAAGAAATCTGGAGTCTGAAGGTACTAGGGTTCTGGGGCATCTCGGATCTGAATGTCTCTGGTATAGAGGAAACAAGATCTCAGATCAAGAACAATCTCAATATTGTGGGGGCTTGAGTCCTACAGCTGGGGGTCAGTGGCACCTTGCAGTCTTGGATCCAGTGCTCTTAAAGCACCTTGGGGTCACTCAGGGCCAAGGGATCAGAAGTCTGGGTTGCCATGACCATTGGGGCTGGGGATATGGGGTTGGAAGGAAGCCAGAGATTGATTCTGGGACATTTTGGGTCTCAAAATCCAGCTCCAAGGGGACTGGAAAAGGAAGGCTATTTGAGGGTTTGAAACCAGTGTCTTGGGCTGAGGTGCCGGTGGCCTTCAGTCACACAGCTGGGGTAAGAGGCACCTCAGAATCCATATATGAGAACCAAACTCCCAAGAACACTGGTCTGTGGTGAGTAGGGTGTATAAAAGTCTTCAATCCCTGGCTCTCAGAGCATCTTGGGGTCTGGTCTCTGGAACCTGGCTGAGCTTGGGATGGGAGCTCCAAAATCATTTTGGTGAGAATATCTCAGGTTTGAGCACATCCTAGGTCTCAGTACGTCTTACGTCTGCTGCCCTACAGCATCTGGAGTCACCCGGACATCCTGGTGTCCTGGACTAAAGGTCAGGTCTGTGGGCACTCATGGGTGGGTGGGCTCTGGGCCAGTGTCTGGTGATTCCAGATCATGTCAGAGTCTCAAGCCCAGGAGGGTTTGGTGTCTCAGGAATCCTAGGGCTACAGAATGTGTCAGATGTGGGTACACCAGGTCTCAGGTGAACATTCAGGGACCACTTGGGGATGGATCTGGATCCTCTGGTCACAAGATCTGGGAGTAATTGGATGCAGGCAAGATCAGGTATTGGCAACTCCTGACTAATTCTGGGACTGTAATCTAAGAGTTCATGGTGCCAGGTGTGGCAGGAGTCTGGACTGGACAAGTGGCCAGAGTCAAGAGTTTGACGTCACAGTGCCTCTCTGGGATCTGTGTATTCCCCGGGGCCCTCTGAGATGCAGAGTCTGGAGATGTCGGGAGTTGTGGGAAGATGGATGGAGAATCCAGAACTCAGGACCTTCAACAGGCATCCTAATGATGCTGGCCCTAGGGTTACTCAGTCCTAGGTTTGGGGCCCAGGCTGCAGGTGTGGGACCTCTCAGTTCAAACTCAAGCTCGAAGTTCCAGATGTGCCTAGGTTTGAGTTTTAGGTTCAAACTGAATCCGAGTCCGGGATCCTGGACCCTCAATGGTGGGTCCTTGGTCCTGTTACCAGACCCGCCAGGCGGTCCTCACCGTGCAGCTTCCTCGTGGCGACCCCCACAGCCTGCGCAGGCGCATCGAGCCGCGACCCAATGGCATGCGCGCAGGGGCGCATAGCAGCAGAGGCAGGGCACGGCCAGCGAGAGCGCAGCCAGCGCGGCCCAGCGCGCGGCAGGGCGCGGGTGCCCCGGCTCGCAGGCGCACGGGTCCGAGAAGTCGCCCTCGGCGTCTGACAGGCAGTGATAGAGCAAGCTCTCGGCGCACCACAGGCAGCTGAGACGTCGCACCAGTAGGCGACCCGGATCCGGGGCCTCTGCGCAGCGGCCTCCACGCCCATCTGCGCGGCGGCGGAAGAGTGCTCGGCAGTGCACACAGCGCGCAGCGTCCTCCGCCTCCGGGGAGGCCTTGGCCGGTGCAGGGGTGGGGCCTGGGCCCGGGGGTGGGCGAGCGGGGGGCGCTGGGGGCGTAGGCTCGGTAAGAGGGGCAGGTAATGACACTGGGGGACCCAGGGCTGCACCCCTCAACGTGCCAGTCTTGGCGAAGCGCACAACACAGGTGGACAGGGCGAGGGGTGCTGGGGGTCCAGAGCGTCGGTAATCCTCATAGCCGCGGCCACCCCAGCCCGGGCCTCCTGCCACGGCCACAGGCTCTGAGGGCTCCGGAATCCCCATGAACGGTAGAAGCGGAGGGTAGCTCTGCAGGGCAAGGAGACTGGGTTAGCGAGGCCCGTGACTCGTCCACCCCCACCACAGTCTATCCCAGTCTCTGAAGAACCTAGAAGCCAGCTCCCGGTGATCCATGACTGGGAGGCTAAAGCAGGAGGATCACGAATTCTAGCACAGCCTGGGCAACTCCGTGACTTAGCGAGGCCCAGTCTCAAAGCTAAAATAGAAATGAAAGAGCAGGGGATGGGAGGTAGCTCAGCCTGAAGGCCCTGGGTTCATTCCCCAGCACTCCCAAAAAATAAATAAAAATAAAACCTCAAGACCCAGCTACAGGTCTCAAGCTTCAACACATCCAAGGATCCTGTTCCTAAAATCCTTCTAGGCTCAGGCTTGAGATATCCAAGCCCAGACCACAGCCTGCTCCACTCCCAAGTTCCCTCACCCTCTCTTCCCAGAGACAAGCAAAGGAACCCAGACACTAACACCATAACTTGAAGATCTAGAGCCTAGTGGCTGAAGGCTCTCAGTTCTGCCACTAAAGATCCAGGAGTCCCAGTCCCCAGCCCCTTCAGATCTTGGAGGTCTGGGCCCTCGCTACCTCCTCCTTCAGAATGAAGGAGTCCAGTCCCTAGGCCTCTTTCACCCCGGTGGGTCCAAGCCTCCCTATGTAAACTAAGCAGTCAGTCTTTTGTTTTGCTTTGCTTTTTGTTTTTGTTTTTGGTCTTTTTGTTTTTTGAGATAGGACCTCGCTGTAAAGTTTAGGCTGGTCTTGAACTCACTATGTAGCCCAGGCTAGCCTGGCACTCACAGCAATCCTCCTGTCTCAGCCTCCAGAGTGCTAGTGTTACAAGTATGCACTACCATGCTTGAACAGTTCTAAGGAGCCTTCCCATGAGTATCAGCCTCTTCTAATATACCCAGAGAATTGTCCAAGTCATCCCCCAAGCCTTTCTGAAATTCACAATTCCTCCAAATTTCAAGAGTCCGGGAAACATCTGGAGCCTCTCACCAACCGTCGGAGAAACCCAGGCCTCTCTCCCACCCGACTCAGCAGTCCAATCAGCCATTCCCCGGGATTTGTGTATCCCTTCTCACACCCTTGGGCCTCAGCTCCAGCCCCCTTAAGAGACCCCAGCGCCAGTCCCCATTCCACCCAAACTTCCGCTGGGGGTCGCACCTGAGCCGAGGAGCAGCGGCGCTGCGGGGGTGTGGTCTGCCCAAAGGCAGAGGCAGACTCCACGGTGACTATGGAGGCTGCTGCTGTAGGAGGCATCTCCTGGCGGCTGTGACTGGAGGATGAGTCGCTGTCCACGTGGGACTGGGGGAGACAGGAGGCCTCAGCGCGGAGAGTCCCCCACACAGCCCGTGTCCCCACAAAGACCCCCTCCCACAGAGAGCAAGGGCTCTGGAGCCGCGCAGGCCTGGGTTCAAGTCCCTCTCACCTCAGAGCTCACCTCTGAGTCTCAGTTTCCTCCTCTGTAAAATGGGAATCATAATAGTATCTATTGGTAAGGATGTGGTTAGGACCCATTGTACGGGGCACAGCGCGTGCCCGAAGTACAGGAAGAGCTGGAAATGGTGGTTATTTTTATTAGACTCCTCTTCTTAACTGCTCAGCTCACCAACCTACAGAACATCAAAGCATCTTCTTGCTTCTCAGAAACCCTCTCCCTTGGCCACTCAGCCACATTCCTGCCTCATTCCCACAACCACACCTTTTGGGGACCCCTGCCCCCGCCATGCTTTCCTTCCCATCAGAACCAGGCTCTCGCTGAAGCATCACTTCTCAGATCTTTAGTTTTCCTTTCTATACCCTGACCATGATCCTCACTGCATCTGCTCACTGCTCTCAGTGCTGCATTCATCTACTGAGCACCGTAGCACGCGGGACACAAAGGCCATTGTACAGGTCTGAGTCAGAGCACAACATCTTTTGAGTAAGGGTGCCAAAGACAGAACTGTCTGTGCCCTGCCTCCTCTTCCCGTTATCCTGAGATTCTCCCCCTTTTCACCCAGGGAACCATTTTTGTTCCTCCAGGTATTCTCAGCAACTCCCGCTGTGACCAGCAAGTGTCAAAATCTATCCAACATTCTGTGCATGCATGCATTCATTCATTCAGTCTTTCAATTTATCCAACACATTTAATGAACACTTACTGCATACAAGGCACTGTTTTAGGAATTGGATAGGCAACAACACACCAACAAAAGCCTAGAACTGACATTCTACCGTGGGAGAGTGGGCAGTACACTACGAGATAAGAAAACCATCTTTTCATGGTGCGCGCCTGTAATGCCAGTGCACAGGAGGCTAAGGCAGAAGGACTGCCAAGAGTTCAAGGCCCACCTGGGCTACACAGTGAGTTCAAGGCCAGCCTGAACAATATAGGGAGACCCTGTCTCACAAAAGCAAAAGAAAAGGAAAAGAAATAAGGGCACTGAGACATGGGAAAGAGTGTTACAGACAAAAGAAATAGCTAACGCAAAGGCTGTGAGAGGACTCTTCTTGCCCTATTGGGAGTGAGGGTAAGGAGGTCATTGTGCCTGCAACAGAGTGAGTGAGGGGACAGGACTCCAGGACCAGGAGGGTTCTGAGAAGGTGAAGCTGTGATCTGACTCAATAGTTGATAGGAGCCCTCAGGCTGTGAGTGGGGATCAGAGAGTTGGGGATAAGGTAGGGGCGGCACCGAGAACCTGCTGAGATGGTCCAGTTAGATGAAGTTGGATGGTACGTGTGACCACTGTGAAAGTAAAACAATATTTACTGACAATATACTAAGAAACATAAAAAATAAAAGGAGTTATGGATGACACCGAGGTTTGGAGCCTGAGTAGTACACAGAGTTGTCGTTCATTTCATCATTAATTTACCTTCTCTTTTTACTTTTGTGGAACAGGGGATAGAATCCAGGGCCTCACACGTGCTAGGTCAGTGCTCAACCCCTGAGCTGTACCCCCAGCCCCATTTTCTTTTAATATTTTGTTGTTGTTGTTGTTGTTGTTTGCTTTGAGGGTCTTACTATGTAGCCCAGGCTGGCCTCGAACTCACAGCAATCCTCCTGCCTCAGCCTCCTGAGGACTGGGATTACAGGCATGCATCATCATATCTACACGCTTTACTTTTAATATTTATGCATTTTTAAAGTCTATCCTTTGTTTCCTGCCTTTCCACATGAGAAAAAAGTTCCAAGAAGAAAAGAACTTTATTTTATCCACTGATGTATCCTCAGTGCCTAAAAAACCATTGCCTGGTACACAGGAGCTGCTCAATAAGTACTGGATGAATGTGTGAATCACCATAAAACAAAACAAACAAACAAGAAAACCCTAGATTAACTGAGATTGAATTGACATTAGTGTGAGCCTAATTTTGTGTCCCCAGCACATGCCCTGGTGCTGGCCACAGCAGGTGCTTGCAGGAGGTGCCCGGGAATGTTCTATAGACCAGGAACCACTCCCTGCCCTCCCAGCAGGGAGGCAGCCGGACTCACCGTCAGAGGGCAGGGGGTCTCTGCGGTGTCCTGGGAAGGGGAGGAGGAGGAGGAAGAAGAGGGGGTGAGCGAGCCTGGGCAGGGAGAGAGGCAGAGTAAGTGTGGGCGGGCTTTTCCTACCCCTCATCCCAGCCCAAGTGCCCGCCTCTCAAGGCACTCACCTCGGCCCAGGGCAGCCAGGGCAGCCAGCAGGCTGTTCTGGAATTCATCAGCCTCGGCGGGACTCTGAAACGTCAGCCCAAACTTGCAGTCACCCAGGCTCCAGTGGTGGAAGATGGGGTTCACTTTGTTGTAAACCAAGCCTGGTCTCAGGGTGCATTCCAGGGTGGTCTGAGGGGCAGGAAGGTCTGGATCAGACACCCGCTTCCCCACCCACACCTGTGACTCCCCCTCAGGGTCTCTGCATCCTCCAGCACCCCACCGACCTCATTTCCCAACCTCAAATGTGCCCCAAACCCTGACATCTCAGGGCGACTTCCCAACTTCATGGGATGCAACCTAATACCTAATATTTTCCTCAATCTCTGATTCCTTCGTGTTTCTAACATCTCCCTCTCATGCCCCAGAAAGAGCTCCCAAACTTACTGAATGCCTAAAAACTACTGTTAGCCCCTTCCTGATAAGCAGCTATTCCTCCTTCTGACTCCATCACACTCCTCAGACTTTATTCAACATATCAAAATATGACACTTAATCCCCTCAGTAATTTTCTGTAAACTTACCCCAAGGCATTCTTACTACACTGCCATAGATGTACCCTCAATGTTGCTCAGCACCCCAGCACCCCTCATACTCACTGCACTCCTCCACACTGTGCACCTTTCCAGATCCCCCACATCGTCCCCCTACTGTGAAATGTCATCCTTCCCTCAACCCCTTTTGCTTTTCTCTTCCTTTCTTTTTTTCCTCTCCCTTTTCTGTTTTGATAGGACCTTGCTGTGTACCCCAGGCTGGGCTGGAACTTGAAATCCTCCTGCCTCAGCCCTTCAAGCACTGGGATTAAAGAAAGGTGTGTGCTACCCACCCCTAGCCAGTCTCCCTGAGCCTTTTCAAAACAACACACACATCTTCCCACTACATCCCCAGCTGAAACTTCCACATTGTCTCTCCAAACCCTACCAGACAGCCCAGCTATTCCTGCCAAACCTAAATTATCCACCGAATTGACACTTCCAAGCAGACCCCTGGCAGATGCCTCCAGATACTTAGGGCAGACAGGGGTCAGTTGGTGTAGGGCCTCGTGGTGAGGATCTCTGAGCAAGATGGAGCCATGGGAGGGTTCTGAGAGCAACAGGGACATGATCTGAGTCAGGTGTGAGCAGAGCCCCTGTGGAACAGACGGGCTGGGAGGGACAGGAAAGGGGGCAGGGAGACCAGCAAGGAGGAACCAGGAGGAGACACAGTGGACAGAATCTGCCTGATACCCCACACGCTCCTGAAATTCCCAGCTCCTCTCCCTAGGACTGATTTTCACTCCCACACTCCAGCACGGCCCCAGGCCAGGAGACGTCCTGGCTGTCCTCTGCAGCCCAGCCCCTTCCCCTGCCGCCCCAGGGTCCCCACCCAACCCCATGCCCCAGGGTGGCTCACTTTCTGGTCCCGGAGGCGCTCCCCGTGGATGACGTAGTGCCCCTGGCGGGTCACCCCCTCGGGCCTGGCCCCTCGGACCCGACACACGCTCACCTGGCTGAGGCCCCCGCCCCCCACAGGCAGCCAGCCCCCACTGGAGTCATCTCGGGCCATCACCACGGCTCGGACCCGCACCATGTACCTGGAGGTGAGGACAGGTACAACAGTCAGTGACCCCCAAATCCTGCTCTCCCCTTCAGTGTTCCCCTCAGCCTAGTCTTTCCGTTATCCTAGTCTCTCACATCTGGACCCACTGCACCCTTGGCCACACACCCTCAGGCCCACTTGCATCCAGCACGGCTTCTTTCTTCCTGTGACATCTCTTCTTTCTCACGTCTATCCTCCTCCCCACAATTACTTCTTCTCTCCACAGCCGCCTTTCCCCCATCTTTCCCATCCCCACCTCCCCAGCCTGGGTTTTCCACTTCCCCTCCCCCTCCCGCTCACCCCTCAATCCTGTCTCCTTCCCTCCCTGCAGCCCCACCCAGGTCCCCCTCACAGCAGGGTTCCTGCGCATATATATTTTCTCGGGGCCCATCAACTCAGCTCCCAGTCCCCCAACACTGCCTCCGCACCCTGTCGCCCAGGCCACTGGCTGGGTGAGAAACCCTGGCTCTCTTCCCCCCACCCCTTCCCGGATTTATGAATGAGACCGGATGCAAAGCTCACTGAGTCACCCAGCAACGGGGAGATGGGCAGAGAGCAGGGAGAGAACCAGAAATGGCCAGAAAGAGAGGCCGAGAAAGAGATGGAGGCAAAGGAAGCCAGAAATGGGCGACCGAAGAGATCCCGGGAGCATTTCATTCACAAAAATCAAGCCTGCTGCTTCAGGTCCCAGCCGAAGGAAGCCAAGAGGGAGAGATAGCCGGGGATTGCTTCTCCCTCTCCAGCACCCTTCAGAGACACTTTACCCCACCCCCCAGCTAAAGGAGGATCTAGCCCTCCGCCCAGCCATCAGGATTGGCGTCCAGCACCTCACGGCCACCCAGCGTAGGGACCCTGGAGTCCCAACCTTAGGGACCCAAGGAACGAGTTCCAGCCCCCTCCCCCACCTGCAGGGTGCCGGGTTTCCCCAGCCCTTCGGAGGGGAAGGGGCAGCCGCAGCGCCCCTAGCCCCCTTTTCTCAATGGGATGGGATTTTGTGAATGAGCAGTCACGTGACGCTGCTTCCTTTGTCCGCCCGCCTCCCCCGACAACAGGTGAAGCAGGGAAAGAGGGCAGGGGTCCCCCCTAGGGCCTAGCTGGGATGGGGCACCAGGATTTCGGGGTGCCCCATGCTCCCCACACATCTGTGTTCCCGGGAGGAGTGGTCCTTGAAGTTCCTCAATGGTGAGGGTCCAGGATGGAATTTTGTGAATGGGGCATCCTCGGAGGAAGTCCAAGACCCCCAAATGGAGACTAGTAGCCCAAATGGCTGCCGCGCAGTTTGGGGGCCACCACCCCCTGGTCCTCCCAGGGCCCGGGTGCACAGAAGGCGCGGCGCGGTCCCGGCCGCCCCCTCTTCTGGTCCGGCGGTCCGGCAGCCCCCGCCCCCTCGCCGCCCTCGGCACCTGCCTGGGAGGCTCCGGCCGGGCTCCGAGCGGCGGCGACGCGGCCTCCTCCTCCTCCTGCTCCCTCCAGCTCCCTCGCTGGCTCGGCGGCGCTGGAGACGGGCACCGGGAGCCGGCGCGAGGGGGGAGGAGGGGGAACCTGGAGGACGGGTGAGGGGGAGGGGGCGGTTGGGGGAGGGGAGAAAGCGAGACGGGCGCTTGCCCGCTGGGTCCTAGAGCCCGGCACCGGCTCCAAGGAATAATCCCCCAGCCCCCATTTCCTCAGGATGCAGAAGAGATGCCCGGTTTCCCACTCCTCTGCCCCATTGGTCTCTGGTGCAGATGCGAGGAGGGCACAGAGACAGGGCCTGGTCTCTGGACTCTAAAGAGGGTGGTCTAGGGAGTGGAGTGGGCTCTACGTGGGAGGGGCTGAGTACCTGGCAGGGTTGTAAAAGGGGTGGGGTGAGCCGGGTGCCTGGGCCAGGGGACGGGTCGGAAGGTCTGAGTGAGGACCCCGCAAGAGGGTGCGTCAAGGAAGGGGCAGGTCCACGGTGGATAGGCTGGGGCACGTGGAGGAAACGGTAGCGAACCCTCAAAAGGCGGAGCTTTAGGGGTACATTCCCTTATGGGCGGGGCAGATGGGAGTCCTCCACCAAAAAAAGGAGGAGCTAAGTAGTCGAGTTTGCCTTAGGCGGGACAGAATAACGGAGAGGGGCGGAGCATGCCGAAGGGGAGGGCCTAAAGAGAACCTTCTAAAGGGTGGGGCTTAGGGCTCCAAGGCCTGGGGCTGGGAAGAAGACACCCACATATTTCAAAGCGAGAGCCAGGTTGGTAAGGGACTAGGCTCAAACTGGCTCAGAAGGCGTGGCCTCGAGCCAGGGGGCGGTGCCTAGACCGCCAGTCCGCTGGGGCTGTCTCGCCCACGTAGATTCGCCCCATCCCCGTTCTTTTCCGTTATTTTCTGCTACGGCCGTTCCCCGCCCTATCCTGGGCCCAAGGGGCTGCGATCTGAACTTGGGTCGGCTGGAGGAGTCAGTGAGTGGTGTCTTCTGGGTGAAGGAGCCGAGGCAGAGTTCGAGGAGAGGGCTGGAGCCTGAGTGTAGAGAAGGGAGGGAGTGGGAAGGGTTTAGGACTGAGGCTTGGGAATCTGCCGCAGTCTGGGAAGAGGGTGGGATCCAAATGATCGACAGAGAAGGTGGGTGAGTGGAGACCCAGAGCTGAGCACTGAGGGATTAGCACGATCAGAATTCTTGGTACAGTACTTGTTAAGGGCGGGGCCAGACGGGGGAGAGAAGGGCAGGAATGAGGGTCCACTCCCTGAACATCGCGGCGGGGCCCAGTCCTCCAGAGCCTGGTTAGCGCGCAGGGAGAAGAGCTTGAGCTCCTGGACACTACCATCGCTAGCAGTGTGGCCTGAGAGACGACTGGATGACTGGCAAGATGTCTTTTTTTTTTTTTTTAAGTACTGGGGCTTGAGCTTAGGGCCTTCGCATTGAGCTACATCTCCAGCTTTATAAAAAGAAAAAATTAGTAGGTCGATAAGTTGCCTAGGGTGGGCTCGAATTTGTGATCCTCCTACCTCAGTCTCCCAGAGTGCTGGAATTACAGATGTAAGCCACCGTGCCCCACAAGACCAGAGTCTTGACACCTGGAGACCCAGGCATGGTCAAACAGTAGAGATGTAATTTAAACCAAGGGGGCAAGATGCAACATTAATACGAAGGGATTGGGGGCCTAGTAGCTGAAAAGCTGGTATGAGGGACCTTGAGAAAGCAGGCAGGAGCTACGAGATTCAGGGAACAGGTGACTAAAGACCTGCGCTGAGCGGATTTTGGAGGATGGGGCGGGGCCAACGCAGACAGGAAAGTCCTAGAACAGCCCACACCGCTGGGTCCCCTCAGCCTTTGCTCACTGACTGGCACTTTTTCTGATCGCAGTCCCCGATCTCCGATCTCTGTAGGAAATGGGGAACATGCAGTTGGAGCCGTCCGCGGGCGGGGGCTCCCAAAAAGAGCAGGCCTCGAACCGCACCTCAGACTCCCGTCGGACATCCCTGGTGCAGCCCGAGGTGACCCCTTCCTCCCCGGCCACGCGCCTGGCTCGAGGGCTGGGTGTCTGGTTCCCTGGCAGCTCTGCGCCCCCGGGACTCCTGGTACCCCCGGAGCCCCAGGCCTTACCCGTACCCCTGCCCCTGACCTTAGAACTGCCCTCACCAGTGATGCCCCCTCCAGAGGAGGCGGCTGCGGCCGCCGTCTCCACAACGCCCCCACCCCCCGTGGGGTCCCTGCTGCCCGTGCCGTCTAAGTGGCGAAAGCCCAGAGGCACTGCGGTGCCCCGGATCCGAGGCCTGCTGGAGGTGAGCCACCGCGGCCAGGGCGACCCTCCGAGCCTCTGCTCGCGGCCGCCGCTGCCCAGGCAACTAACTGAAAAGAACCCCGCCCCGGGGGCCCCAGTCCCACCTCCGACGCCCCTGGAGCATCGGAAACCGCCACCGTCGCCACCTTCCGACCGGCAGCCCCCGAGCCGCAGCTTCACGCCAGCCCCGGCAACCTCCGCCACCGAGCCCGCAGACAACCAGGCCAAGCGCAGCTCCGAGAGCCAGACAGCCGGTGGGACCCGCGAAGGGGCGCCTCCCCAGGCGGGTGAAGGCGAAATGGCCCGGCCTGCGGCTTCCGAGCCCGGCTGGAGCCTGCTGCGTAAAGTCACCTTTAAGTCGGGGACCCCCTTGTCCCCTGCGGCAGCCTCAGGTCCTTTAACAGCCAAAGCCTCCCTCGGGGGCGGCAGAGGCAGGGGCCTCTTCGCCACCTCGGGCGCCGTCTCCTACGCTCAGGTCCTGAAGCAGGGCTCCCTGGCGCCTGGAGGCCCTCGACCCCTGGGAGAGGTACCTCGTGGGGCACAGGACACCGAGGGCGGTGAAGGAGACAGCGAAGGGTGTTCTGGTGCCCCCTTGGCGCCCAAGTCCCACAGCCGCGCCCTACCGCCGCCCACCTACACCACCTTTCCAGGCTCGAAGCCCAAATTCGACTGGGTGAGCCCCCCCGAAGGCCCTGAACACCACTTCCGCTTCAACGGGGCTGGCGGATGCGTCGGGACACCCCGACGGCGCGCAGCCGCGCTCTCGGGGCCCTGGGGTTCTCCACCTCTGCGAGGGCAGAAGCAGCCTGCTCCGGGGCCCCGGAGACCCGCAGCTCCCCTGCTGGCGCCACCTATATTCATCTTCCCGGCGCTCCCCAATGGCAAGGCCGTGCGCCCCGCGCGTCCTGGTCAGCAGCAGTCGCCGCCGCCGCCGCCGCCGCCGCCGCCGCCGCCGCCACCGCCGCCACCACAACCACCGGCGCTGCCGCCGCCGCCGCCGCCGCCCAGGCCACCAGCCACCCCGCCGCCGCCGGCGCCCCAACAGTTGCGGATGGCAGTGGCTCGCCCACCCACTCCACTTCCTAGCCCCGGCCCCGGCCCCGGCCCCGGCCCCGGCCCCGGCCCCGGCCCGGGGGAGTCAGCCGTGGTTCCTGCCCCGACTCTCCCTCTACTCCTGTCCGTGGCTGCTGATCAGGCCCCTGCCCTAGTCCCGGCGCCGGCAGCGGCCCCACCCCTACCCCCAGCCCCACCTTTATCCCCTGCCGCAGTTCCACCTTTGACCCCGTCCCCATCCCCAGCTCCTGCCACCTCCACAACAGAGCCATTGCCCTGCACGCCTGCGCCCAAGGTTTGCACACGCAGGAACAAGGGTTCCCGCACCACCCGAGGGGCGGCGAGCCGTGAAGACCGCATGCCTGGAGTTGGTCCTCACCAGAAGACCACAGCTATCATCACTGACAGTGGGGACGGCGGCAGCCAGGCTGCTCTGGCTAGGGTAGCTAGTACCAGGGCTGTGCGCCACTGGCCACCCTTCCAGGTGCTTAACTCTTGTCCCAGCAAGTGTTACTGCCGCCACCAGCCGCACCACCGCCACCTGCCCAGCAACGTGTCAGCCTGGTGAGGGGAGGTCAGAAAGTGGGAGGAAGGGCATAGCCCTGTCTTATCAGTCCTGAGCCTAGGCTGATCCCTGATCCTCTTTACATCTCCAGCCTAGCTGAGCTCCAATCCTTCAGCACCACCATGCAGCCTGGATCCCATACTGACCCCTAAGTAGGGAAAGGGGATACTGTGGCCCAGCCCCTTAGTATTCGGAACCCCAAGCTCACACTGGCTCTTCTTGTTGCTCTGGAACCATAAGAGAAACTGGAGCCATCTGGCCTGACCTTATTCACTGCCTTGACCCCATACCTGTGGGCACAGAGGGACCATATCTCATAATGCTTAAAGATGGGAAAAGATCTTCCAAGGAGCCCCCTCAGGTCTATGTCAATTTCTCATTCTAGGGCCCAAGGTTTTGACCACTAAAGAGCAGATGCCCCAGCCCTTGTGCTGCAAAATCTACTCAACCCCAGATGTAGAGAGTATACTGCATCTTCTAGGTCCTCTCTACCCCCATAGTGAATCTCTGGATCTGACCCTGGCTCTGGAGCATACCCTGGCTTTGGATCTGACTCTGCCCTGGCAGGGGCACCATGAACCCTTTTCCTCTACTGGGTAGATGCAGCTCTACCCAAAACTGTCTTTGGGATATCGTCACCAGGAGCTTCCTTATTCAGATGGGGAAAGTGAAGCTCTCAAAAGAGGTAAAGGCCTGGGCACAGACCCTGTTGATTCTTCTCTCCTCCCAGGCTGGGGACAACCACCAACCACCTGAGTGAGCCACCCTGGGTCACCACCATCAAGCTGGCTGGCTCCCTTGTAGCTGGGCTGCAGCACTATGACTTGCAGGCCACCCATTCTGACTGAGTGTAGTCCGTTCAACACTCCCTGCCTTCCCCTCCACATCAATAAAGTAACCAATGTCAATGGCCACCAATCACTGCTGTGGGTTGTAGGGTGAGGCAAGGCAGAGGTTTCATGGGAAGGGGGCAGCAAGCCCATGCACTGACCTACACCTGTTCAGAGGGATCATGCTGGTAGCCCACAGACAAGATTCCATTTCACATGTCATTTGAAAAATTATTTAATCCATTTCCAACATTAAAAAAAATTGGGACACTACCCCTTTGTTGAAAAAAAAACTGGTGCCCTCGCCCAGCATTCCAATGTGCTCACAGCTGGCTGAAACAGTCCCTCTACCTGGGACCCGTGCTCGCCTCTAGGTCACAGGGCCACTGAGCAGGTTTGAAACCTTGAGCACTGGCCACCGGATAGAGGCTGACTGGATGAAGAGTTATCTTCACCCCTGAAGAGCCCCATCACGCCGACAGGGGTGATAAGGGCCTAGAAGAGCAAATATCAATCCGCCTTTATTGGAGAACACCCTGCATTGTTTTTCTTTGGGTTTTTTTTTTTTTTTTTTTTTTGCGGTACTGGGGATCAAACTCAGGACCTTGCCCTTGCCAGGCAGGCGCTTATTCCACTGGGCTATATCCCCAGCCCTGCATTGTTTTTAAATAACCACGCCCTGCCCACCCCCAGGGCCCAGTGGGCTCAGACAATCATCTCCAGCTGCCGGGCATACTCGATGACCTGTTTGGCCAGTTCCGTGGAAGGAATGGTGGTGTCTTCTGGCTTCTGCTGCTGGCTGGCAAAACTGTAATAGTTGTTGGGCCCCAGGACCCACCCTCGCTGCAGGAAGGAAGGGATCAGAGATGAGTGGAATGGTTCCCAAGGCTGCCTCCCTACCCCATGGCGTTGCTGCCACCACCATACACCATGGCATCCTTTTCTCACCAACCCCCTCTACCCATACGACTCCAGGTAAGAACTTCACTCTCTATGCCTCAGTTTCTCCATGTTGGTGATAAGGACTAATTACAGTCTTCTCTAGATCAGCTGTGATGATTCAGTGAGTCAAAACCTCCAAAGCACCAAAACTAGTATCGCCATCACTCAGGTTCCATGTCACCCACTTCCATGGTCTATCTTTGGCCCTCCCCCTGCTTCTTGCTCCCTGAAGCACTCACCAGGGTTAGCATATGAGCTAGCACCTCCTGCAAAATGAAGTCAAGTCTTATGGCAAAGGCTTAAAAATTCTAATAATGGCAAAAGCCAATATGCAGAGCACCTGCCTCTACCAGGTGCCAGGTACCATGCTAAATTCATCCTGTGTGTGAGCTCTGGCACCATTCTATGGAGAGACAACTGAAGCCTAGGCTGTTTAAGGTCACACAGCTGAATTTAATCCTAGGATGCTTGCTCCTTCTAGTGTCCCCCTGCTAACACTGCCATTAGATAATGTATCTGAGGGCTCCACAGCCCCTTGCCCTGCACTCCAGCCACCTTCTTGGCATAGTCCGTCATCTTTTTGGGTGTGTTGAAGAAGAGAATCCGGGTGGCCTCAGTAAAAAGGATTTTCTCATAGGCCTTCTCAATGCACCCAGCAATCTCGTCCCTGTGGGAAGATAAAAAAGGTTCTCATTACCAAGTACAGACAACCCCCAGGTCCTGTCCTCCCAAGCCTGACAGGTGTCATCTCTTGATCCTTCAGCACTGGTGGATGTTACCACCTTCTTTACTGATGAAAGCTCAGAGACTTCAGGAGAGACTGAAAGCAGGCAAGTGCCCCAGGGATCCACATCTAGATTTCTGATTCCTACGACCCTGGAACCAAGATGGATCGAGTTATGGTTGATACACTGTGTCAACTTGGGGAGTCTACAGGCTTGGCTGAGTGATTCAGCAGGAAGCCAGGGTGCTTGCTTTGTACACATCCTGAGCTTGTGGAAGAGGAGGGCATGGAGATTGTGAGAGAGGTACATGCCCCCTGGGTGGGGGTAGGCTGTTTACAATGTAAGGGAAGGAAAGAGGCTGCTTGCAGCCATTCCTCCCTTTTGCTGGTTGCTTTTGCTGTGCTCTGCTGCCATGAACATTTACCCGCTGCCATGTGCCACTCTGCCTCTCAGCCAGCCAAGTATGGACTGAAACCTCCACAAACTGTAAGCTAAATAAACCTTTCCTTCCTTCATTTGGGGTTTGGGTATTTTGTCTCTGCAACAAGAGAAAAGTAACCAAGACAGACTGCAACTCTGAATCCCACTCCTAGTCACAGGACTTAGGCTGCCTGAAACCCAACTTCGGATTCTCACAAGCAGATCTCTTCACAGAAGACCTGGTCTCAAGAATGCTGTAATAGGACCCAAGTGGGGGCCTTGTTATCTATCAAAAAGATACTATGAACAACATTAAAGTACAAAACAGGAAGACAAAGTGATCAGAATGAAGACAGAGTAAGGTCACAACAACACAGTGGCAGGGAGGAGCATGTCTGTTTCTGAGACATTACATCTCTCAGGCCCAGTATTTGGGAGAGCTAAGCTATTTTAAATTAAAAAATAACCTAAGGCTGTGGTTGTAGCTCTATGCTAGAGCACTTGTATAGTGTTCATCCCCAGCACCAAAACAAAACACCCCTGCACCAGCCAGGTACAGTGGTCCTTGTCTGTAGTCCAGCCACTCAGGAGGAGGAAGAGGGAGGATTGCACAGTTCAAAGCCAGTCTGGCCCACATAGCAAGTCCCTGTCTCAAAAAAAAAAAAGAACAAATGCTGTGTCAGGAGTGACAGTGCATGCCTATAATCTCAGCATTGTGGAAGGCTAAGAAAGGAGGACCACAAGTTCAAGCCTAGTCCAGGCAACTTAGCAAGACTTTCTCTTAAAATAAAACATAATGGGAGAGCTGGGGTTACAGCTCAGTGGCACAAGTGCCTGTCTGGCAAGCGCAAGGTCCTGAATTTGATCCCCAGTACCCCCCCAAAGAAACATAATGGGAGGTAGGAGAAGCAGCTTAGTATGAATACCCTAGAACAGGGGTGGTGAACCTATGGAACACATGCCACAGCAGACTGCTTTGTATCACTGAAAGTTCTAACAGGTTTACTATCTGTGTCCAAGGAACAATCCCCAGCATCACACAAAAACAACAAACCCATCTTAAACCCACGAGGCTGCCCCTCTTTATTCCCACATCTGTGGGCCTGCCTTTGTCACCCAAAGAATGGAAACACACTTCAATCTGCTGCTTTGCCTAAGTATACCAACTCTGTCACCACTGTAATACCCTTCTACACCTCAAGGGACTTGCGTGTCATGCCCACTTGCTCCCATGTTAACACCTGTGCACACAGCAACTGAAGGAGCTGGCAGGACATGGTGACCCTATTCTAGGGAAGGGAAAACTGAGCATTCCACTGTTTTGGCGCTGAAGTGAGGGCATGTGATTCATGGGCATATCCCTGGGTGACGGAAGAGCTGGAGCCTTCTCACAGAGGGGGCATGGCCCCGATGAGCTGTCTGGGTACCATGCACAGGTTGTCTGACACCTGTGGCCACACATGGAAACAGCCTAGAACAAGTAGAGGTCTGTTATCCACCATGACATAAGCAGCTCTGGCTCACAGGAAAGGGGAACTGGAATACCAGGAAGACAGGAAATTTGCTGGCCTACTCAGACCACAAGTGGCTAGAACAGAGTTCAAACTTAGGGCTGTGTAATGCCAGGGTCCAAGCTCTTTTGAATCCCAAGGACTGAGGCCCCCACACACCTGATAGTGTCCAGCAGGATGTCGATGAAGAAGGTATAGCTCTCAGCAGGGATGTTACCCTTGGCCAGAAACACCTTGTTGTAGCTGCCCTCCATCAGGTACTGCAGAGGCCAAGGATGAAGAGAGTAAAGAGGCAGCACAGCCGCCTGTGCCCCCTCCCCCCCGCACCCCTGGTTCCCCTATAGTGCTCATTCGGCCAGAACACCTTGGCCACACGGCCATCCACTCCCCAGCAGATTGTGTTTCTCCTCCAGTTTACACACACACTCTCTCTCTCTCTCTCTCTCTCTCTCGTATCTAATTACTTCATCTCCTCTTCAATTATAGGGAGAACACAGCTGGACTGAGTGCAGGCCAACCCTCCATCCCAGTACCCAAACTGTACTGCTGCCCTACCTACCCTCTGTGCAGTCCTTTCCTCCAGACAAACCCTCCCCAGACCTCAGTCAAGAAGCAACTTCCTAACCCAGCTCCTAAGGCTGTCCTCTGGCCTCATCCATCTTGTCCCACACACAGTGTTCTGCTGCCACTGCAACAGCACTGCACTGGCTGCTCCATGTGGACTTCCACACAGCCCACCTCTCAGCCCTTCCACGTCTTCCTCTAACCTCACCTCTTCAGTGAACCCTTCCTTGGTCACCCATATAAAACCCCACTCCTGTCCACCAATCCATACCTCTTGCATTATTTTCCCCCATAGCCTTAACATCTGACAGATGACACAGGTTACTTATTCCTTACTTTACTATTTCACCTCGCTGTCATCTCCACCAGGACCCAGGATTCTGTTTGACTCTGCAGTTTGAGAACCTACCGTAATGCCTGGCACACCGCGGGGACTGGTATTGGTAGGGTGCACAAACAAATGACTCCACGGGTTTGGCGTGGTAAACCCTGACCAGTGCTCCAGAAAACCCTCCCTATTGTCTGTCCCGGCACCACTGCTGCAGCCGGGCCCTCCCTTTCCCCTTCTCAGCCTCACTTGTTCGAGGGACACAGGGTGCTTGATGTACACATTGGTCTGGATATCCTTGGCAGGCAGGCGCTCCAACTCTGTGTGGAACTCAGCCACGCGGTTCTGGGACAGCAGGAAGAGGAGGTTGAGGCCCAAGAGCTGGTGCATGTAAGCTGATTCAGGGAGCTGCTCCCTATGGACCCGAGAAGGGAACCAAGGTAAGGAAGGCTTTGGGATCCACCAAGTGCCCTAACCCAGGAGCCTGGGACTCGAGTGTCTCCTTGAAGGTATATAGGATCTTGGGTCTTCAGATGAACAAACTGAGACCAACAGAGCACAAGTCACTTACAAGTCATACCAATCCAAGCAAGTGACTTCCCTCAGTCAAGTGACTCAGCCTCAGCTTTTGCAAATGTAAAATGGGTCAATGGACCCATAGTATCTATTTCACGGAGATGGGTTAAATGAGTAAAGTGGATTGAAACTACTTAACCCAGGTAAGGGAATTGGACACAAACACTGCATAAGTGCTGACTGTGATTATATTAAGAATCATTATCTCCACTTTGAGGAGCAAATGAGACTTAGAGAAGTGAAGACCATATAATCATTAAGTGTCAGGATGTCTCAAACCCATCTCTCTGGCTTCAAATTCTTATCGTTAATCCATGCAATTGTCAGTTTTTGTTGTTGTTTTGCTTTTTTCATACAGGGTCTCACTGCTATACAGTTCAGGCTGGCCTTGAACTCACTGTGCAGCCCAGGCTGGCCTCAAACTCACAGCAGTCCTGCCTCAGTCTCCCAAGTGCTGGGATTACAGGCGTGTGCCACCATGCCTGGCTACCATTCAGTTTTATATCCCACAAATACCCAGTGAGTTCCCACTCACTGATCCTAAGGTAGGCAGTGCTGAGGGCACAGCAGTGCCCAAGACGGCTCCAGGATATGAAGTTCACAGTCCAGCGGGAAAGACAAGTAAAGGGATGAAGGCACAGGCAGAAAGGTCAGCCCAGACCACCACTGGAACCCACAGGAAAGAACTTGGTCTCCACCCTGTGCTACTGAGATGCATGACAGGTGCTGAGCAGATGATCAAGAAGGTCAAATTTCAGTGCTGAGGCTTAGGGTAGTGTAGCTCAGTGGTAGACAGCTTGCCCAGCATGTGTGAAGCCCTGGGTTTGAGTCCCAGCATCACAAAGGAAAATAGTTAAGTGTCATAAAGATACTGCTGGCTGCTGTAGAACATGAATCAGAGGGAGCAAGGCTGAAGGTAAAGGGATGGTGGCAACACTGGGCAGCGGGGATGGAGTGCGGGAGTGGTAAGGGGAAAGGGCAGGCTGCAGCCCTACAGAAACTGGGTCATACAACCCGTCTCTGGACCTCCAAGCCAACTCCCTGACCCCATAGTCTCTGAGGACCCAGACAATCACAGGTGGAGGGATTTCCAGAAGGAAGGTGATGTGTGTGGCCAGAGCACCAGAGAGAAAAGAATTGCCAAGTAACCACTGGACCTCCCCCATTCAAGTCAGGGCCCATCCTCACTTGTAGTCAAAGTAGTAACATTTGAGTTGGGCCATGTAGCGCTCGAAGGAGGGGATGTCCTTGCGTAGGATGCTCCATTGGGCGCCAATCTCCAGTATGTCACCTGTGGGTGACACAGTGGGCTCTCAGGAGGTGACTAGAGTCGCTCCCCTGACCAACAGTGCTGTCATTTCTACATAGATTCCAATCCACTGGCGGCCCCACACAAACCCCAGTGACACTCACGGGCCAGTATGAGCTGCTGCTTGGTCAGCTTGGTCCCTGTGGTTGGCAGGAAGTTGAGCTCCAGCAGAACCAGCTGATGAGGAGGGAAGGAAGGAGGGAAGGAAAGAAGATGGCACTTCAAATACAGCTCATCCACCTTCTCTGGCCTGTGGTTTCCCCACCTGGAAAATGGCGCTAACCACCATCTCTGACTTACAAGTCTGTTAGGAGTATTAGAAGAGGCAGTCCTCATGGAACACTCAGAATAGGGCCTGAGCACACAGCATGTGCTCATTTAGGATCACCTCACGTTACAAGTATTAATAGCTTCACCGGGAAAACAGATGAGGCAGTGCCTGACCCGATAGACTCACAGGGGTGTCAGTTCTTGGCAGATCTTCCCCCACACTATCTGGGAAGGAACAGCTGGCCTACCCCAAGATCTACATACCCCAAGATCTACACCAGGGAAGGCGAGGCACTAATCTCCCCAGCTGACCCAGCCTGGATGTCACTCTTGATAGAATGTTTAGCCTACTTCACTGTCTTTCTATGGTCTCCCAAACACACTGGGTCGGAAGCAACCTGAACCCCGTACTCTCGTTCTTTCCAAATTCAGTCTCCCCCCTACAACTTGGTTGGGGCCCCTCCCCACGCAGAAGCATCCCTAAACCCCAGATCTCTCAGGCCCTCACTTGGCCAGGTCTTAAGCACACATTCCCCACACACACTCCCCATCTCAGCCTCTTGCTTTCCACAGCGGTGCCTTCATTCCCTACTTGGTCTTGTCTGGAAGCCGCGATGGGGAAAATAAAAAAATCTCCGACACTCCTACTCGGCACCTCCAAGTCACAAAGGCCTGGGAGCACCAACATTTCACCTCCTCTCTCGACTCGGCCGTAACTACTTTGCATCCCCCTCTCCCCTACCCTACGGGGCTGCTTGCAGCTCGTCCCAGCCCTCTTCTTTCCTAACTCCTCCAAGCTCCCGCTGCAACTCCTCCGAATCACCGGACCTCTGGAATCCCGGTCTGCCTTGTTCGGGTGGACACGGAGGACTCCGCGGGGGCACGGAACCTCGCTAAGCTCAGACCCCTCGAAGCGCCCCCTGCCAGCACCGGGCTCCCGGGGCCCATCGACTCCTACCTTGAGGCGGCCCAGCTCTTCCCCGCATTTGCTAAGATTGGGGCTTTTACGGTTCCACTCGCCCTTGAGTTGTTCGTACATGCCGGCCGCGGCCTGCAGGACCGCGCCCGAGGCCGCCGCGGTGCCCGAGAGCCCGGTCGCCCCGTCCACAGTCGCAGTCGCCATCTTCCGTGATGCGGCAAACCTCCCGCCTAGCTTACAGCGGCGACGCTTACGAGCTCTCGTTCGCCGGCGGAAGTGGGGCCGGGAGGTGGAGCCCAAGGCCGGGGGCGGGGCTAAAGCTGTCCGCCTGCGTCGGCGGAGGGTGGTCTGGGGCGGCTGCCGGGCTGGAGCCCTCGAAGCCCTGCCCTTAATGAACATGTCGCTTGAAGCTCCGCCTTTGCTGTCACGCAAGATGGTGACCGGAAGTCGGTTTGTCCTAACTGAAAAATGACAGCTTCGTCATAATCCCGCCCACCTCCAATAGTTAATATGGCCGCCTTGGCTTCAGCCTTGCGGTTGGAACGCTAAATTACTATCTTCGAGGTTCCACAGGCAGTTTCTGTTAGCCAAAAGGTGGCGACGTGGAGCCATTTGGACAGCTCTGTTATTTTAGGGACAAGCTGGTAGAACTGGGTAAATTTCCAAAGGACTACGCACGAGAATTTGAACCTAGGTCTCTCCAATCGCTTTCTCAGTGTATCAAATCTTGTGGCATTTTTCTCCAATCTCTTACAAATAATCACTATTTGCAAAAATCCAGCCCTATGGCTTTAAATGCCACAAAGTAACAGAGGTTTCCCAATTGTTTTTAATCTGAATCCTTACCTTCCCCACTGATACTTGATACATTTGCCTATTCAACACTTTTTTTTTATTATTTGGTTTTGTTTTTTTGAGACAGTATCTCACTGTGTAGCCCAGGCTGGCCTCGAACTCACAGCTACCCTCCTGCCTCAGCCTCTCTAGTGCTGGGATTACAGGTGTGTGCGACCACCCCAGGCTTCATCTTTTTTTTTAAAGGCAGTTCTTCTGCTCTCTAGAATGTCGGGGCAGACACCTTCAACTATGGTCCTAACCTTGCATTTACTTATTTAGAGACAAGATCTCTAAATCATGAAGTTGCCTAGGCTGGGTTTAAATTTGCAATCATCCTGTCTTAGCAAATATAAAAGTATTTTAACAGGGCACGGTGGGCACACACCTATAATTCCAGCTACTCGGAAAGTGGAAGCAGGAGAATCACAAGTCTGAAGCCAACGTGGGCAGCTTAGCCAGATTGTCTCAAATTATTAAAAGAGGGCTGGGAATGTACTCAGTGGTAGAATGCCCATGGGCTCAATTCCTAACAGCACAAATATAATTAAATAAATATTTGAAATAATTGAGTGAAAGGAAAAGACTGTCAACATGTCATCCACCTCCTAAAAAAAAAAAACCTAATTGACATGTATGTGAGGATTTATTCTCTGTCACTTTGGCCTATATGCCTGTCTTTATGCCACTACCATATCATTTTCATACTGTAACTTTAAGTTTTGAATTTTTTTTTTTTTTGAGACAGGCTGGGTACACTTCTCAGGCTGGACTTGAGTCACTTTGTAGCACAGGCTGGTCTCGAACTTGTAATGATCCTTGTCTCAGCCTCCCGAGTGCTGGGATTACAGGCGTGCAGCTTTCTTTTTTGATATAGGATCTCGCTATGCAGTTTAGGCTGTCCTTGAGCTCATTTTGTAGCCCAGGCTGGCTCAAACTCATGATGATCCTCCTGCCTCAGCCTCCCAAGTGATGGAATTACAGGTGTATGCTACCATGCCAGACCAAGTTTTGATATTTTGTCTGTTTGCTTTTTGAGACAGGTTCTCACTACATAGCTCAGGTTAGTCTTTTTTTTTTTTTTTTTTTTTGCGGTACTGGGGATCGAACTCAGGACCCTGCGCTTGCTAGGCAAGCACTTATTCCACTGAGCTATATCCCCGGCCCTTCAGGTTAGTCTTAAACTCACGGTATAGCCCAGGCTGGCCTCACACTCACAGCAATCTTCCTGCTTCGGCCATCCAAGTACTAGGCTTACAGGTGTATGCCACCACACTTGGCTGTTTTACATTTTGGAATCAGGAAATTCACTTTTGTTCTGCTATTTCAAGATAGTTTGGGCTATTTGGAATCCCCTAAAATGCCATATGAATTTGAGGATGGGTTTTTCTATTTCAACAAAATTATCATTAGGATTCTCAGAGAATTGTATCGAATCTATCTCTTTGGGCTGTGTTTTGGCCTGGTTTATGTCCCTCCCCCACCCCAAATTCATATGTTGAAGCCCCAATTCCTAATACCTCCAAATATGCCTGCATTTCTATCTGAAATAGGAGCTTAAGGCTGTTAGGGTGGGCCCTATGCCTGCAATCCAATTGGAGCCTTTATAAGAAGAAATTCAGTCACACACCAAGCCTTTGTTCCCTCATCTGTGACATGGACATAATGATAGAATGTTCCTGTTAGACCTTCACAAGAGTTACTGGAAATAATCCAAGGGATCAAAACAGAACACCCTATCACCACAGTCTCCTTTCCATCATTGATGGGACTGACTTTGTGACAGATAAGTCTGGACCAGTGACTGCAGTGTTGCCTGCTTGATCATCCTGGGCCACAGGTCAGGGCTACACATGGCTCCCGGATGGCTTCCAGGCCCCTCACACCCACTGTCATCCTAGCTGACTTCAGGATCTCTTCTAAACCAGCTGTTCCTCTCTGGTCTTTCTAAATACCTCCCAGCCGCAGACTGTTCTCAGCCTCCTGAGCATTCCTCCCATCTCCCTCTCCCTTTCCCCACTCCAGCCTTCAGTCCTGCCCACCTCCTTTCTGCCCAGGTCCCTGCTACATTACCTCCCTGGGAGGGGCCCATAGTTACTTTACCCAAAGCCCTGGGAAGGTGCTAAAGTTTGAGGCCACTAGGTGGACAGGGACTGGACATCACCTATCCAGTTTCCTCTCCCCACTCCTGACAGCTGGATTTCGCAGAACTGCCCTCTCTCACATGAGCAAAAGATTAGACTGGGATCAACTGCTCTCAGCTCCAGGAGTGGCATTTGATTGGCCAATTCAGGATCTATCCTTCCGGCAGTGTGATTGGTAGGGTGGTAGATCTTGTGACCCAAATCCATCCAATCAGATTGCTAACTTCTGGCTGAAAATGTTGGACCCCAGGGCCTTCTGTCTCTGGATAATGGCAGCCCCAGATGATAAGGATTATTGCCTGGGGATCAGAGGACCATACTCAGAAAGCAGATAAGGAGCCAGAATCCTGCAAATACTGATAATTTCTGAATCAAATTATACCTGACACCTATCATAACAAACCCATAAATTACCATTTCCATGTAGACCACTTGAGTCAAATTTTTACTACTTGCGACTAACATTAAAATGCTAACCTCTCAGAGTTGCCCCCCCCCAGCATAACTAAAGCTACTACATAGATGGTAACATTGAAATATTTAATGATAGGCACCAACCAATCAACAATGCAGGTCATAACAATGGGCCTGGGTCGTGGAGGATCCTGCTGGGACACTCCAGGGAGGGGCTGGGCCGACAGGGCCCAGGTCCAGCTTGATCTGACTGCAGCCATCTTGAATTGTAACTGTTGACGTTGCCCCTGAGAAACCTGGGCCTGTTTCCCACCCTGCATGATTTTCCAGCACAATATAGATAAAACCAGGAGAGTGGCTTGTGGAGCTTCCCACCTGAATCCTAGCCTATCAGAAATGTGCTGACATGTTTGGTGTTAGCCTGAGATAAACTAGGAACGTTTTGGCTTGGATGAAGTTACTTTGTCCTGATGTCTCTAAGTTCCCTCCATCTGATCCAAGTTGTGGGGATCGATCCACCATTCCTGCTTCCATCCAGGACCATACTTTGGTCAGCAAATCCTCAATAAATTGCACTCTGTGTGGTCCTGGGTCTCTCTTAGGTTTCATGGCCCCTTTCACCTACAGTAGATTGAACCATGAGTTCTCTTAGGGCCTGTCCATGAAGCTATATCCCCAGCCTTTTTTGTCTTGAGACAGGATCTGACTAAGTAACTAAACTGACTAGCCTGGGGTTGCACATGTGCTGGGATTACAGATGCACACCACCAAGCCCACCTAAATTTTGATATTTTGAGGATCTGTGCAGCTGTGCTGGTACAAAGCAATGAAACATGAGCCCTTCTGAAGATACAAGCCAGGTGCAGTGGCGCATGCCTGTAATCCCAGCACTCGGGAGGCTGAGGCAGGAGGATTGTTGTGAACTCAAGGCCAGCCTGAACTACACAGTGAGATCCTGTCTCAAAAAAGACCAAAACAAAAGAAAAAAAAAAAAAAAGATTCATGGCTGATCCTGAAATGGGGTTTATTTGGGTCTAAGAAAGGCTGGGGCAGGGGCCAGGCTGCATTTCCAAGATGGGCTACTAGGAGAAGCCAAGGGTGGGCAAGGGTTTGAGGTGAGCAAGAGGCTCAGCTCTGGAGCTCCTTTCCTACAGCTTCCTTGGCTTCAGAAGGCTGAGGCTTGTCCCCTTCATCCTCCTTTAAAGTGAGCTTGGAGGGGACCTTTAAGCTGCCATTGTCACTGGACTTGGATGAGCGGCTCCCGGACGTGGAGTAATAGTAGGACTCTGCGGTGATGACGGTGTTCATCTTCATGAGGAACATATTCCAGGCCTTCACCATGTGCGGCCACAGGAGGCAGAAGGTGATGTAGAGGATCACCAGGCCGACAAACACTGTGGCCGACACCTGAGGCACAGGGCCCAGGCTTAGGTGCACAACCTGGGCCCCTGCCCACCCAGCAGGGCAGCTCCCAGCAGCCACTCACGATGGCGATGGACAGGGAGCGCTTGAAGCTGAGCGGCAGCCCGTGGATGTGCAGCAGGAAGGTGAGCTGGTAGTCACAGTACGTGCTGCTGTCCACACCTCTGGTGGGAGATGGGTCCAGGATTGGGGAGGGGCAGGGGACACCCTTTAGGACACCATCAACCTCTGCTTGGGGCACATGTCTGGCTCACCTATTGCTCACCAACACCTTGAAGTAGAATTCAGGTGAGAAGATGCTTTGAGGGGTGGTGTCATAGCATGGGGAGTTCTCCAGACACAGCCACCTGAAAGCCAAGTTCAGGCTTTTGCCGCCAACTCTGTCCAGTATGTGCCAGGCCCTGATTTCCCCTCCAACCCAAACACCTGGCCTCCTCTCACCCACTCCTTCCATTCATCCAGTAATGCTGCCTGATCATCTGGCATGCAACAGGCTTCCTCTCCCACCCCCAAGACAGGTTCTTCCTGTGTAGTTCATTCTGCCCCTGAACTCACTATGTAGCTTAGGCTGGCCTCAGACCTGTGAGGATTCTCCTGCCTCAGCCTTCCAGGTACTGGAATTACAGGCATGCGCCACCACGCCCAGTTTGAGGGTTTTTTTGTTTTGTTTTGTTTTGTTTCTTGAGACAGTGTCTCACTATATTTTAGGTTGGCCTCAAACTGTGTATAGCCCAGATTGGCCTTGAACTTGAAGCAATCCTCCTGCCTCAGCCTCCCAAGTACTGGGATGACAGGTGTGTGCCATCACATCTTGTTTTTGTATATAGTAACCTAGCACCCTGATGATCATCTTAGCTGGGGTCAAGGTGGGTGACCTGGCATAGGAAGTGTTTGGGGTTTTGTTTTGTTAGTTACGTGGGGGTAGGTCAAAACTGTTTTTAAACAAACTGTAGAACTCTTCATTGTTAGCAAATAGCCCACTGCATCAGTGAAAGTTCAACAACCTTCTGGACTTAAACAGGATTTGCTATGTTCTGCATTATTTTACATGTTTAGAATGCTGAAATGTTTTTAAAGTTAAATAAGCAGTATTATATTTTTTAAAAAGCTCAGTTCTTAACACGGATGAGATGCAAGTCTGTTAGTTTGTTCATTCGCTCACTGCCTTTGTTTATGAAGTTCATGACAGCCTTTGCTTCCTTCCACTGAATCAAAAGCAGTTATGGCGAATCTGTATATTTATGTGTTCCTGCACAATTTATTCATTCATTGATACATCTATCTAACTGTCAATAAATGCCTACTAAAACCAGGTGTGGTGGCACATGCCTGTAATCCCAGGACTAAGGGAGACTGAGGCAGGAGGATCACTGAGAGTTCGAGGCCAACCTGGGCTACATAAGCAGCCTGGGCTACATAAGCAAGGCCAGCCTGCATTACACAGGGAGACCTTGTTTCAAAAAAAATGCCTACTTGAATAAATTAGTTTGTTCTTTCATTCAAAAAGTATTATACTGAAGCCAGGCCTGCTGGGCCCACTCCTGTAATCCCAATACTCTCTGAAGCTGAGGCAGGATGATGGCAAGTTTGAGAAGAGCTTGAGCAATTTATTGCCCTAATGAGACACTGTCTCAAATTTAAAAGTGCAGGAGGCCTGGGGATATAGCTCATGGTACAGTGCTATGTGCAATGCCCTGAATTTGATCCCCAGTACCAAAAAAAAAAAAAAAAAAAAAAAAAAAAAAAACAAAAAAA
>PVLD010005696.1:10443-24915 GCA_004027595.1 Dinomys branickii | reverse complement strand
AATTTCCTGTGTGTGTGGAGAGATAGTGTTGACCCTGTAAGACACCCAGACCCCACAAGAGGAAGTGACTGGCCAGTGAGAGCAGGGATGGGAAGGAGGGCGCAGCAGAGGACTCGGGATGGAAGGGGAGGTGCAGGGAGAACACAGGAGAAACTGGTAGAGGTTCTAGACAGGGAAGGCACCAAGAAGCCAAGAGGAAATGACAGTCCCGTCCTGAAACAGTAGGTACTCCTTGATAGCGGGACATCTTAGAGAAAGAGAGCCCAGCCTTCCAGGAGTGGCCCGCTGTGTCCCCCCTGGGGAACTCAAAGGCAGGCCGCCTAGCTTCCTAGAAAACTATCAGAGCCAGGAAGGGTGGCAGCAAGGAGGGCAGGGATGGGGGCAGCGAGGAGGGCAGCCCTTCTGGGCAGGTGGGGGCGGAGCCTTGCGCACTCACTCGATGCCGGAGCTCTGGGAGGACATGATGTAGAAGACCCCGTCCTCCGTGGTCTCTGAGGTCTTTGTGGTCCAGATGCGGCTATTAGTACTGGGCGGAACGCGTATTCTCAGGGGCCGGCCGGGGCCAGGTCTTGGGTGTGTGGGGGAGGAGTTGCGTGGACCCCAGAGGTCTCCCTGTGGGCGGGACTGGCGCTGGGTGGGGTTTGCAAACAGCCCGAGACAGGCGGGGCGCAAGTGGGGTGGGGAGTAAGGCGCGCCCGCCGGCTCACCTGTCCAGCGGGCTGTTGAAGAGGTAGATCTCCTCCTCGCTGTAGTCCCGGAGAGCGGCCAGGGTGGGCCCACCGCCCACCACCTTCAGCACGTATCTGCCGGGAGCACGGGACCGACATGGGGTCCCCAATTCCTACATCCCCTCCCGCACCGAGTCCTCCGCTCCCGTGCAGGGCAGGTCGACCTCGCCTTTACCTGCCGGTGAAACTGCCCGAATCACCCGTCACCAAATCCTGAATCAAGAAGAAGGGGTAGAACTCTGCGGGATGGGAGGGGAGGAAGTGAGTTTGGCCCAAGAAGCGGCAGACGAACCAGGGCGGGAGGAGAGATGACCAAGGGCGGGAGCAGAGCGATGTGGACCCCGCAGGGCAGAGGGGCGGGGGCGGCGAAGTGGGGGGCCCGGGGACAGCGAACTCTGGCGAGGAGGCGACGGGACACACGGTCACGGTAGAGAAAGCAGGGCATCTCGGGGTCGGGGTGCACGCAGTCGAAGTATTGTCTGTTGTGCAGGCGGTTGTATTCCAGCGTATAGGTGATGTCGAAGGCTAGGCGCTTGCCTGGGGGGCAGCCGATAAACACTGGCAGCATCAGGTTGCCCTGGACAAGAGAAAAACCTAGTGCTGGGGGGCGCTGGCAGAAAGAACACTGTCTCTCCAACACACCGTGGCTGTCTGCCTGGCGCACCCTTACGCTTCTGTGGGGGGGGGGGGCATTAAACTAGGGTCTCTGTGCTGAGCTGTTTCCCTGCCCTTTTGATTGTATTTTGAGACAGAGTCTCACTAAACTGCTCAGACCTGTCTCTAGCTTATGAGCATCCTGCTGCCACCTCCTGAGTAGCTCAGATTACAGTCACGTGCCACTACCCTGGGCAAACTACAGTTACTACAACTAAGGGAGGGGAAGTAAAAAGAAATAAAGATGTGTTATGTGTATACACCAACTCCCCACCATAAACATAATCATTATGTACTGTAAATATACATTTAAAAAATTTTTTTTTAAGACAGAGTCTCACCAAGTTGTTCAGGCTGGCTTTAAATTTGCTAAGTATCCCAGGCTGGCCTCCAATTCACAGACCCTCCTTCCTCAGCCCTCTAAATGCTGGGGTTGGAGGCATGTGCCACCAAACCCAGAGCTAACCATTTTTTTAATCTTTATTTTTTATTTAATTTTGTTTTGTTTTTGAGACAAGGTCTTACTCTGCAGTCAGACTGGCCTTGAACTCACTTTGTAACCCAGGCTGGCCTCAAACTCCTATCTCAGCCTCCTCAGTGCTGGGATTACAGGCATGAGCCACTGCACCCAACAGACTAACCATTATTTTATGGGAAAAAAAAGTGCAACTATATTGGTAATAACTGCCAGCATTTATGTAGCTCTTCCTCTGTACAAGACACTGGGTGATACTTGAAAAAGCTTCACATATTCTTGGCATAGGCATGGTGGTGCACAACTGTAATCCCAAAACTCTGGGAGGCTGGGGCAGGAGGATCAAAAGTTTGAGGCCAGACTGGGCCACTTAGTGACTTAGCAAGACCCTGTCCCAAAATGGGAGAGGGTGCATAGGTAGGGATATAGCTCAGTGCGAAAGCTCTGGGCTCAATCTCTAGTAGCACAAAAACAAAACAAAACAGTTTTACATATTCTTTTTTTTTTATTTGTCTTTTTGAGGCAGGGTCTCTCTATACAGTTCAGGCCAACCTTGAGCTCACTTTGTAGGCCAGGCTGGTCTCAAACTCACAACGATCCTCCTGCCTCAGCCTCCCGAGTACTGGGATTACAGGTGTGCACCACCACAAATGGCTTGAGTTTTACATATTTAAAGTCACTTTATCTTCAGTCCAGGGCTGGCCTGGGAGTACTTAGTGTATGGGAGCATATGTAACACATCTTTAAAACTCACAGAGGCCTGCATGGTAGACAGTGTCCCCATTTTAGAAATGGCAAAGTGAGGAACAGCATGCTCAAGCAACTTACTAACTCCAAAGTCACACAGCTGGTCTGTGAGTCAGGTTGGTTCCTGATGCCTCTAACATGTAATGTGTACAGTAGCTCACATTTCCTAATGGCCTGGGAACACCAGCTTCTAGTCATGCTTTGTAGAGCTGAGCTTGGGCTTCAGTTCTCCAATAATAGGCTGGCAGGAGCATGGAATGGATGAGGAACCGGACCGCAGAATAAACCCCCATGACACTGCCTTCAGAATGAAGAGTCCCTGGGCCCATCTGGGAATAGGGCAAAAGCCTTTACCCAAGAGACAAAGGCACACAGACATCCTCTGGGCTTGATGGCAGCTAAGGAGAGGAGCTGGTAGGCAGCATACAGTAAGCACTCCCAGGCCAGCCCTGGGCTGAAGACTTTATTCCATCAAAGCCTCTCTCCCTGAGAGGCCCAGTGGGCATCTGAGATGCAGTGTGTCTGGGACCATCTTGATTAATGGTACTTCCATCCCACCTAGCTGTCCAAGCTAAAAGCTCTGGTTCCAGCCTTGAAAACTCTCTTTCATACCCACATCCAACCCACCATGTTCAATCCCACTCGCACGCACACGCCCACACACACACACACACACACACAGAATCCTCTCTCGCAAACTTCCAACTCTGGTGCCCCTTCCCACATCTTGTCCAGCTTATCTCCCCCTTGCTCTTCCTGTTTTGATTCCCCCAAATCTGTCCCTCCCAGCAGGCAACTGTATGGATCCAGTGAGCACACAAGTCCCTCTTCTGCTCCGAGTCCCCTTGTGGAGCCACCTCACTCTGCGTGGCCCCCAGGACCCCAGAACCAGCTCCCACCCCTGCTCTTGTCTCTCTCTACTGTCCTCTTTGGCTATTTTGACTCAGCCATGCTTTATGATTTTAGTCCAACACCCAAATCTCACATAACCCAAGGAGTGCTGCTATTACAACCTGCCTTCTACTGTCTCGACAATTCAGTGCCTTATTGAGACCTTTTCTAAAAATATAAATTGAGCCAGTCATAGTGGTGCATGCCTGTAATCCCAGTACTCTGGAGGCTGATGCAGGAGGATCACCATGAGCTCTAGGCAAGCCTGGGCTACACAGTGAGTTCAAGGCCAGGCTGAACTACAGTATATAAGGAGACTCTGTCTCTAAAAACAGGAGAGAGACAGAGAGAGAGGAAAAATAAACAAGGCTGAGCCAGACGTGGTGGCGCACACCTGTAATCCCAGAACTCAGGAGTCTGAGGCAGGAGGGTCATTGCAAGTCTGAGACCAGCCTGGGCTACAAAGTGAGCTCAAGGCCAGCCTGAACTGCATTGCAAGACCCTGTCTCAAAACAAAACAAAAAAAGGCTGAGTGTAAAGGCCCTGGGTTCAATCCCTAGAACTAAAAGAAAGAAAGAGGGAGAGAGAGAGAAAACCAGGGTGTAAAGGGAAACCCAGCTGGCCAGATGACACCTTTGGGCCAACTGGACTGGAGAAAGAAGCCTTATTTCTCAGATGCTTTACTTCCCCTTGTAGAAAAGAACCCAACAGAACACACACGAAAAGACAAGCTCGTGTGCAACCTGTACACCTGCGATGTCAGCCCTTTCTAAACACGTCAATGCAGCAAAGGAGCAAGGCGTGGGTGGATGATGCTGAAAATGAATGAGGAGGCGGGAAGTCAGCGATGCGCGAGCGGGACTCCCAGGAGAACACAGGAACTCAGCCCTGTGCAGTCCCGGCCCAACCTCCCGTCCCAGCACAGGGCCCAGTATCCCAGGCTCCAATACTTGCATACGGAGCCCCAAGTGCGTGCTCTGGAAGCAGTGCCCAGAAGACCCGCGAACCTGCAGGCAGAATTAGGCGATGACGGTAGTCCCCTCAGGCCGGGGCTTGCCCCTCACCCTGTGTCCCTCCCCTCCAGGCTTGGATCGCACCTTGACCATCACGGAAGTCTTCATGAGATGATGGCCACTAATGCCCTGGTCATAGCAAAGCTTTTTATCCCTGAGCGTAATCTGGAGTGGGAGAATGGGAGAGGAAGACATAAGGCCTACATGGGTCCAAGGCCCCAGGGACTGTTCTAATACTCCACAGCTGGGCTTGGGTGGGGCTGGTAGTGTTTCTGTTTCTCACATGCAGGAATCAACAGACAGTTCCGAGGACCCCAAGAACTCTGCACCATTTTGTTTGTTTGTTTTTGGTACTGTGAATCAAACTTAGGACCTTGTAGTTGCCAGGCAGGCACTTGTGCCCCTGAGTTATATCCCTGGCCCCTGTACCCACTTTTTTTTGAGACAGGGTCTCGCTTTGTAGTTTAGGCTGGCCTTGAACTCACTATGTAGCCCAGCCTGGTCTCAACCTCACAGGGATCCTTCTGCCTCAGCCTTCCCAGTGCTAGGATTACAGGCCTACACCATGACTACCTTGGCACCCACCCCTTTGCCCAGCCTCACCAAGAATTGCACTGAGTTTCGAATAACAGCAGTTTCCTGCTTTGCAAAGGCCTCTATGCAATGGGGATCAGCCACCACAAAACCCACTGCCAGCTTGCGCTGCTCCTGGAACGCAGAGCCTGGGCGGGGCAGAGGCAGGGGTTAAGGCCCTGCCCCTCAACTCATGCCTGGGCCTCAGACCCACTCCTTTCAGAAGCAGGCACTCTGCTCAGGGTCGGCCCACAGACCCTCTTTGGAGCGCATCTTTAAGGAGAACTGGTAAGAGTTGCCCTTGTCCAGGAAAATGCTCTGGGGAAGCTGGTACGGGGACTTGAGGTTGTAGATCTTCTCGTAGCTGGCCATGTCAATGTGTACACCACCTGCGCTCAGCCAGTTTCTCTTCAGATATAAGTAGTACTCCTGGTGAGTGTGAGTACAGTCAGCATGGGTATGTGGGGGCTAACCAGCCCCCCAACCCTCTCCACATACCTGGTCCTGTTTCTTGTTTTTCCACCAGCGCCAAGTAGGATCGTGCACCGGGTCTGCATACGGCTACAGGGACCACAGGATTGAAGGAGTTGGGCGACAGACCCTAGACAAGTGGCAGCCCTAAATCCCCCCTCATTTGGGTTCCAGGCTATAACCGAAAGCAGAAGGTATCTATTGCAGCCAGTCCCGAAACCCAGGCCTTTCTTTTGGGGTGCTGGACATTGAACCCAGGGCCTTCGAACTGAGCTACATCCTACCCATGGGGGTAGGTCCCTGCCCCCCATCTCTCTCTCTCTCTTTCTCAGGGTCTCGCTAAATTGCTAGATTGCCCAGGTTGGGTTCTAATTCTCAATTCTCCTGCCTCAGTCTCTTAGACTGCTGAAATTACAGGTGCATACCACCACACCTGGCAATCACATTCGGCTTTCCCACTCGAGCTGCACCCCGAAAACCACTCTTCACAGTCCTATGCAAGCCGGCCCCGCCTCCACCGAACTCCAAGTCCTGGACCTTCAGCCCCCAGTTCTGCCGCACAGGTCGGCTCCCCTCCGCCAGGTGTCAGACACCGCGGGGCACCACCTTGTTGTACTTGGAGTGCAGCCAGAGCAGGTAGTAGAGGAGGCCCTGGTAGACAGCGAGTGAGTTCTTGTTGTGGAAGCCCGAGCTCTCCAGGACGTGCGGTGGCCGAGCCCGGTAGCGCTCCTCCCGCGTGTAGGCCTGCGGGTTGGGCAGGTTCAGCAGGCTCATCATGGTGAAGGGGCAACGGTTGATGAAGGTCAGCACGGGGTGGCTCCTGTGCAGTGGCGGGGGTGGGTGACAGCTGACCAAGATGCCTGCCATTGGCACACCGCCAGCCTCCCGGACCTCACTCCTGCCTCCACACTGCTGGCTCCCCAAATCTAATCCAGCTCTGTGCCTCAGCCCCTCTCAACGTACCTGTTCGCTGTCCTGGTCCCTCAGACCAAAGCCCCTGCCCTCCACAGCCAATCCCACAAAGCCTCCACTTGGCCTTTGTTTGGTGTGGTGTGGTGTATATTACCAGGGACTGAACACAGGGCCGTCACATTGAACTAAGTCCCTAGCTGCTTTTTTATTTTTCTCATTGTGAGACAGGATCTCACTAAATTGCTCAAGCTGCCTTTGAACTTTTTTTTTTTTAAAGACAGGGTCTTCCTACATAGTTCAGACTAGATTTAAAGTCACTATGTAGCCCAGGCTGGTCTCAAAACTCGGGGCAGTCCTCCTGTCTCAGCCTCCTGAGTGCCAGGATTAGAGAGGTGTGCCACCATTCACAGCTTTTTTTTTTTTTTTTAAACAGGGTCTCCTTGTGGAGTTCAGGATGGCCTTGAACTATGTGGTCCAGGCTTCACGGGAACCTTCAGCTATCTTCCTGCCTCAGCTTCCCAAGTGCTAGGATTATGTGTGTACCAGAACTCCTGGCTGAACTTGGGATTCTTTTTGTTTGCTTTTGCTGTTGTTAACTTGTGATTCTTCAACACCCTCTCTCCCTTCTTCCTCAGCGCCCTGTACACATGGTTCCACCCTGCCCAGAACACGAGTCAGCACCTCCCCACCTGGCTAATTCTCCTCACTCTTCAGGTTCCAGCTCTGACACCTCCACCTTGAGGCCCTCCCTGATTCGCCCTCCCCCTAGGCTGGGTCCAGTCCTCCTTTGAGCTTCACAGGTGCTCATCTACCCCTTCCCAGCCCAGAGGGTGAGGCTCCTAGGGTTGGGAGCTTCTGTGGCCACCAGTGTGGTCCCCATCTTCTCACCCCTGCTTATCCAGCTGGTAGTGACTCTGTTGCTCATACAGCATCAGATTCTCCACAGGCACGAGCCTCTTGATCAGGCGACCCGGCCGGCCGCCCTCGCCCTCGAGGTACACCAGCTGCGGAGGAAGGCGGTCGTTGAGGTGCTGTCAGTACCCTGCGGCGGGCGCCCCCGTGTGGCCCCGCAGCACCCTCCGGGCACCTGGTACAGCTCCCTGTCTTCGTAGAAGAAGGTGACCCAGGTCTCCCTGGCCGCGTAGAGGGAGGACTGCTTCAACAGCTGCAGGCTGGAGTGGACACTCCAGCCCCGGGACGGGAAGAGCCGGTACACGCGGTAATTGCCCTCCAGGAGGTACCAGATCTGCCGGGCAGTGGGCTGTGTGTCTGGGCCGTGGGGACCTCCAGCTGCACCCTCCCGCCACCCAGCGCTGAGGCTTGGAGCCCTGTCGAGGTGGGACCAGGTGAGCCCCATGCTTCTCGGCAGCGCCGTCTCTCTACTTGCCCAAGCCCCGCCACTTCAGGTTCCGG
The DNA here is from genome assembly GCA_004027595.1 of Dinomys branickii. Lineage (NCBI taxonomy): Eukaryota > Metazoa > Chordata > Mammalia > Rodentia > Dinomyidae > Dinomys > Dinomys branickii. The sequence continues at coordinate 17,038 of PVLD010005696.1, read as the reverse complement.
CCCCTATGCTAGAACATTCGTTCATTCATGTGTTTGTTTTTTGAGACAGGGTCTCACTATGTAGTTTAGGGTGGCCTTGAACTCACCACGATCCTCCTGCTGCAGCCTCCTAAGTGCTGGTGCTATATGACTTTGACGAAGACTCTCACCCTCTCTGCCTTCCAGGGTTCTGGTGTGGTTGGGGCTTCTGATGCCCTTTCCCAGTGCCCCCGAGGGTGCCCCACTCTCAGCCCCTTTACCCTTATGGGGGAGGTGGATTTAGGCTGAACAGAGAGGGAGTGGGGAGTGGGCCAAGGCAGCCCACCTCTTCGGTCTCCGTGATAATAGCGATGTCCCCACCAAATGAGTTGACCAGGTATTTGATGCTTAACTCTTTGGGGAAACCTGCCAGGTAGGTGTAGTTTTCTTCGTTGTAGCTACAAGGGGCAAAGACAGGGAGCTCAGAGCCTTGGCATCCTGAACAGCTGCTCCCCAGCACCAGGCCTAGTGTAACACAGGCCCCACTGACCAGTTCTCTGCTACCTTGTGAGCCAGTGCAAAGGGCCCTGGACTCCCTGCTCCTACCCCACGGCCCTGGAGACCCCCTGTGCTCAGAGTCCCTGTCTCCTCATCTGTAGGACAGAAGCAGTTTGCTATCCAGCGCAGAAGTAGTGAGAAAGTGGGCAGGGCCCTAAACTGTCCTCAGAAAATGTGCTTCCACTGCTCATAAAGTTTGTTTCTTTTCTTTTGAGACACTATGCAGTTTGGGCTGGACTTGAGCTCACTTTGTAGCCCAGGCTGGTCTTGAACTTTCAATGATCCTCCTGCCTCAGCCTCGCCAATGCTCGGATTACAAGCCTGCGCTACCACGCCCAGCTTAAAAATTTTTTTTGTCTGTTTATTGAGACAGGGTCTCAGGGTCTCACTATGTGTATAGTTGAGGCTGGCCTTGAACTCACTATGCAGTCCAGGCTGGCTTTGAACCAGCAGCAATCCTATAATAGCCTCCTGAGTGCGCCACACCCAACCACATAAAGTTTCATTTTAAGAAAGACTCCCAGGAGTGGTAGCACATGCCTGCAATCCGAGCACTATGGGAGGTCGAAGCAGGAGGACCACAAGTTCTAGCTCCGATAGGGCAACTTAGCAAGACCTTGTCTCAAAATTATAAAAACAAAAAGAGCTGGGGGGGGGGATATAGCTCAGTGCAAAGGCTCTAGTTCAATCCTCAGCACCACAAACTAAATATATATATTTCCCCCATCCCCTCCCTGACTACTCCAACCCATTGTGCCTACTCTCAGTCCTGACATAGTTACCTGGGCCTCCTCTGAAGGCTTAGTGACTTCCGAAAGCCCCCCTCCCCCGCCTCCACACACACATAGTGGGTCTGGAAGTCACATTCTGCCTGGGCTGCCCAGGGCGAGGCCCTCCCTACCTCTGCAGGAGGAAGTTGCCCCAAATAAACAGCAAGTTGTTGTAGGTGTTGAAGAACATGCCCTTGGGCACCATGGGGGAGCTGGTGTACTTCTCCGTGCCTACCATCATCAGAAACTCCAAGCCGTGAGCTGATTGGAGCCAAAGGGGAGGACAGAATACAGCACACAAATAGGGTCACCTGGGCTCCTCCTGGCCACTACCCACTTTGGGGGCCACCCGTCTTTGCCTCCTACCATCAGGGATGAAATCTGGCATGATGTAGAGGACTTCTGAGTCATCACTGACTGCGGGTGGGAACACAGCGGAATCTCCTAAAACTCCAAGTTTTCCAAACCTGAAGCTAGGGTTAGCTATGGCCCCCTCTACCCCCCAAAACCTTCTCCAAGGCTTGCTTCCCATTTGGTCCAGAATTCCTTGGAGGTGAATTCTAAAAATATGTATTGCCTCTGAGAAGATGCGGTCCAGTTAAGGAATGAGACTTATCTCCTCTGGCCCCCTGGCTGCGGTTTCAGGCAGTGCACAGCCCGTACCACTGTATCTGGTAGCCTGGTTCTCATTGCAGGGGAAGTGAAATCAAACCTGCTTTTCGTGAGCCCCACAGCCTTTCCGGATCTGGATCTGCCCCCTTCAGTCTCACTCCCTGTCCTCTCTTTTTGATTCCAGCTGCACAGTTGCTGAGTTTTCCGCAGCCCACCAGTCTCTATTCTCCACTCTCCTACCCCTTCCTATCCCTTTTGTCTCCCCTCCCGCACCAGAGGTTGAACCCGGGTCTTCACCCCAGCCCCTTTTTCCTTTTTTGCGACAGGGTCCCTAAATTGTGCAGGTGGAACTTGCAATCCTCCTGCCTCTGCCTCTCTCAGTGCTAAGATTACAAGCCTGTGCCACCACGTGGAGCTTCTACCTCCTTATCCAAGTTTGACTTGCACAGCCCCGCCCTTCCTGTGCCTGCCTGGCTGACCTCCCTCTGTTTGGAGACCCAACCCGGTCGCCCCGCTCCCCCATCGCCCTGGTTACTCATGCTGTAGCGGACCACGCGGAAAGACTTGGCCGTAGGGCCCTCGATCTCCACCAGCAAGAGGATGTTGTGCTCGCCCGAGATGAACACGGCCCATATAATGGAGCAGTTGCCAACTGAGGATGGAAGGTGGGTCCACAGCAGCCGGGGACCCAGCTAGCCACTGCCTCATCCTGCCAGGCACCATGCTCCACCCCCCCAGGACCCGCCCCCGCCGGCCCTCCCCTCCCGCACCCCGCAGGCTCCTCCCCCACCTCCACAGCCCCTCACGGTCCCGCTCCACGGAAGGTCGCAGTACCAGAGATCTGCTCGCACACGCTCCCGCCCTTGGGCAGCATCTCGAAGGACACGCGGCCCTCTGTGGAGTGAGAGCATGCTCAGGCCCTTCCCACCCTGCCACACCCCCAAACCCCCAGGGGCTCCTCCCAGTGCCTCAGGACCTTTCCCTCAGGCACCCTGTCCCAGCACAGTGAGTCTGCCGCTGGGCACAGGAATGGGCTCAAGTCAGGGCTTGTGACTCAGAGAGGGTCAGTAAGAGGCTTCTCCCTTTCTGGCCTCTAGCTCCCAAGAGCCTTCCCCTAACCCTCACCGGGAGCCCAGGGCCTCTGCACTGAGCTCCATCCCCAGACTCTTTTGTTATACTTTTATTTTGGGGTAGTCTAGCCAGGTGTGGTGGCCCACACCTGTAATCCCAGCACTCAGCACTGGGGAAGCTGAGGCAGGAAGATCACTGCAAGTTCGAGACCAGCCTGGGCTACAAAGTGAGCTCAAGGCCAGTCTGAACTGCATAGCGAGACCTTGTATCAAAAAGACAAATAAATAAAATTTTAAAAAAGAGAGAGAGATAGGGACTTGCTCAATTGCTATCTTGCCCAGGCTGGGTTTGAACTTTCGGTCCTCCTGCTTCACCCTCCCAGAATTCGAGGGTTACAAGCTTGCACTGCCATGTCCAGCTCAGGAGCTATCATTAAACATCACAAGGAAAGCCTACTTCAAAATGAAGCCAAATCATAGGACAGATAATAATAAACCCTTCATAGTAACCACTGTGGCCCTGGCCCAGTTCTAAAATTGCTACACACCAACTTCCTTTACCTTTATATCAACCAAAACAAGTAGGTGCTACTATCATCATTCAACCCCATTTTACAGATAGGGAAAAAGTCAGTGAGGTCAAGTCAGCTTTCTAAAGCCACAAACTAGAGTGCGAGAGAACAGTTTCTCTCCAGCATCTGCTACAGTAAGTTACTATGCTCTACTACCTTGCCCAGAGATGGAATCTGATGCATACAAATCCTATAGGCCCCTGGATCCAGCCATGCCTGAAGCCGACATCGGCCTTTTCATTTTTAGAAGTCCACAAATACTTTATGTTTGAAGGACTTTTTAATTGGGCTACTACCCTTGGTAACTAAACATGTAGTGAAAGATATACAACATGCCCCCAAGGCTTATCTCTATAAAGGAATAAGCATGTATGTGTGTGTGTGCACGCATGCGTGCGCGCACACACACGGTTCAGAGAAGTCTAGAGGGATCTCTGGTTCCCTTACCAGTGATGGTCCCGAAGTGCAGATAGCCCTCGTGCTTGCCTGTGGTGAGGGCCATGACGTACTCAGAGCCGTTGCTGTGGAAAAGCACGGGACACAGCCTCTTGATGCACTCACTGGCCAGGACCCGAACCCAGCTGCCTGGGGGGGGCAGCACAGGGCCTCAGACCAGGGTGGCAGGCCCCGGGCCTGGGCCCCCATCCTTATTGCACTGGCCTTAGGGAGCCCATGTGTTCAGAGTGGCATCTGGTGGCCCTGGACAGTGGCAGCAGCTGCTTTTGAGAAAAGCCCCCTTCCTTGTCCTCTGTCCCTGAGGTCCAGCTGGTGCGCGCCCCTCTCTCACTGCCCTGCTCAGAGCCACTGGTTTGGAACAGGACATGAGCAAGCTGGGAATGAGAGTGCATCCCAGCTTACAACTGTAGCAGACATGCCTTCCCTGCGGCCACGGAGGGGTTAGTGTCCCCTGCTGGTGGGGTAGGAGTTAGCACCCACAGGGAAGTGGGTCCTGATCGAGCTGTGCGTCAGAGCAACCTGCTCCTGGGCTATCAGCCATAGAAGCCCAGAAACAGCCGTTTTCTGTGGCTTAAACCAATTTTCATTTGATTTCTCCCACTGTGAAAGGGCCCTAAAGGAGGAAAATGGAGTGGCTGGGAGAATGTGCTAACATAAATTATGGTATTTTTCCAGGAACCCAATCTGGGGAGAGGGGGTGAGCTACCATTCTCAGCCATTTATGTTTTGATTTCTTATTTTAAAACAGGGTCATTGGGCATGGTGGTGTACACATGTAATCCCAGCACTCAGGAGGCTGAGGCAGGAGGACTGTTGCAAGTTTGAGATCAGCCTGGGCTACAAAGGCCAGCCTGAATGGCAGAGCGAGACCCTGTCTCAAAAAGACAAAAAAGGGCTGGGGATTATAGCTTAGTGGCACAGCGCCTGCCTTGCAAGTGCAAGGTCCTGAGTTCAAATCCTGATACCAAAAAAAAATAAATAAAAGCAAAGAAAAATAAAAGAACTAGGGCTTTAGTAGCATTTAAAAAATGAAAAGATCAAAAGGGTCTCTTTTTTTTTGAGACAAGCTGTCCCTCTAGTCCAGTCCAGTCCTAACTCAAAGTATCTTTTCCCTTTCTGTTCAATCACCTCCACGGCTTTTCCTCAACAACTGTGTGCGTGTGTGTGTGTGTGTCTGTCTGTCTCCTCTCACTCTTTCCCTCTAACACACTATATGCCTTCCCCACCCCTGTCTTTCTCTGAGTGTCTTTCTCACTGACTCTGCTCTCATTCATTTTTTGGCAGTACTGGGGATTAAACAAGTACTCTACCACTGAGCTGCTCTCCGGCACTTTTCTTTTCTTTCTTCTTTTTTCTTTTCTTTTTTTTTTTTCTTTTCTTTTTGAGACAGGGTCTCATTATGTAGTTCAGGCTGGGCTTGAGTTCAATATGTAGCCCAGGCTGGCCTCAAATTTGCAACAATCCTCCTGACTCAGCCTCCCAAGTGCTGGGATTACAGGTGTGTGCCACCATGCCTGGCCATTTTTAATTTTAAAATAGGATCTTGTTAAATCACTAAGTCGCCCAGACTGGATGCGAACTGCCTCAGCCACCTGAGTAACTAGGATTGTAGGTGTGCATCACCACACCCCCTGCATCTCTCTTGGTTTGTCATCCTGCCGTTCTGCCCGTGTATGACTGTGGCTTCCTCTCACTCTCTGTCTCTTCCCTCCCTGCTTGCACCTCCTTCTTGTAGTTGGCTCATAGTGGTGGTGGTGAGGCTGGGGGAGCCCGGCAGGAGGTTCACAGCCTGGGTGGGTCCCTCCCTGCCACCAACAGCAATGCCAACCCCAGGGTCTCCAGGGGTCCCCTTGCCTGAGGTGGCCCTCACCACTGCTGTGGCTGCGGTTGAAGAGCGTGGCATAGGTGCCTGTGAAGTAGTAGACAAGCTGGTTCTGCCGAATGAAGAGGGTGCTCTCTGTGGAGATGGCGTCGTAGATGGTGGCCGAGAAGTCAGCCTGGGGGCAGTAGAAGGAGCCTACCCAGCAACTGTCAATGCTTAGCTGTGGGGGCGGGGGCAGAGGCCATGGTGAGCAGGTGACCTAGATCTCAGGCCCCATGTTCTACCTGGGGGTAGCTCCTGCTCTAACTACCTGGGACGGAGGGACACAGTAGTGGCTCTGGGTGCTCTCTCTGCCCCCCCGTGGCTGCATCTTGGTAGCCAAAGTTCCCCAACGCGGGGCAGGGAAGCAGACACCCCAGGCCACAGCCACCTGGGCATTTTGTCCCTCTTGGAGCAGTATCCAGCCTGCTCGATGGCACTTGGCAGTCCCTGTGCCCTTAGCCACAAATACAAGATATCCCATGCCTTACTCAAGGGACATTTAGATAATTCCAGTCTACTGTGAACCCACTTCACTGTTTGTTGGGAGCCGGTGTGAGGGCTTGCTGTTAGTCTCCTTGGAATCAGCCCCTCCCACCGTGTTACCAAGATGGCGCCTATATCCTGTTTTCTGGTTCTTGTTGCCGACTCTGTGTATACCTTATATAGAAAGGTGCCTGCTTACGGCGCCCTGAAACCAATCCTGAAGGCCCACGTGGCGTAGTGTGATTTGCTAAC
>PVLD010005696.1:0-10343 GCA_004027595.1 Dinomys branickii | reverse complement strand
GGAAGCTGGAGGAAGAAGAAGCCCGGAAGGAGCCACAGAGAGTGGACTCCTGTGGGGTTTGTGCTGTGTCCAATAAAGAAACACGTTACAGAATCTGATCGTCTGTGTGCTATCTTCTGCGGGTCGGGAGCGGCGCCGGACAACTGTTGGGTTAACACCACCTAAATCCATGGCCAATTACTAACACTGACAATGTCTCAAACAGTAGCAGCACCACTGATCCAGCATTACTGATTTTAAGACAGAATTTAAATCAAGTTTCTGGAACTCACTACCAGTTTATAGGTATATGATGTGTGCCAAACCATGCAGCTCCAAATTCACATGAAGCCCAGGATGACTGTATTTAGAGATGGAGTATTTAAGGAGGTTATTAATGATTGAATGACAGGTATGGGGGTGCAAATCTGTGATCCCAGCATCTGAAAGGCAGAGGTAGGAGGATCACCGAGAGTTCAAGGCCAGCCTGGGCTACATGGTGAGATCCTGTCTCAAAAACAAACAAACAAACTTCCAGGAAGATGTCACAGTGATGAATAGCAGAGAAACAGCCTCTCCAAAAGGTGATGTCCAGACCCTGAAATATAGCAATGGGAAGAAGAGGAGGAGCAGGAAAGTGGGACCCCAGCGCCCAACAAGGATGTGAAGCAAGAATTGGAGCCCGTGGGGAAAGAGAGATCTCAACACAGAAGGAGGAGGCAGTAAGTGGAGCGTCCTCCGAGTCCTGACTCGCTGTGTGCAAGGGGCATCTCGAGTTGCAGACACACAGCGACTGCCGGCAGCCCCAGAGTCCTCTACAGAGAAACGCACCAGTGGGATGGAGCGGTGAGTGCAGAGGACTGCGGTGGGTGTTGAGTTACCCAGGTTCAGATGTCCCGAGGAGAGGGTGCTTGGCCAGTAGCCGTCTTGGAGAGGGGCCAACTGAACTCAGAACTCAGAGCAGCTGCTGGCTCCATCCCAGTGTCAGGGTGAGGCAGAACTGAGTTCAAGTCAGCAAGAAATCACCGAGCTGAGTTCAAGCTGGCAGGAGACACGCATGGTGTTGCAGGCTGAACAGATCCAGTTTCAGCCTCACAGCCAGAAACCAGCGTGAACTTCAGTGGAACTAAAGGTGCAGGCTTCCTGGGATTATCCACTACCCCGCTATAAATCTAAACTGGCTGGCTGGGATTAATCATCATGGATCTGGGCTCTGTCTGCCCACGCTGTCTACCAGGGAGAGCAGAGACACATCCTGAGGTAGAAACTTTCTCTTCTTCTCTTTTTTTCCCTTGCTTTGTTTTGTTTTGGTTTGGTTTTTCCTGACTGTTCCTGTTTATATGTGAGTGTGGACATTGTTTCTAATTTTTTTGTTCTGTTCTTACTGCTATTGTGCTGCTTTAATTCTCGCTATGCAATTCAGGCTGGTCTTGAGCTCACTTTGTAGCCCAGGCTCGTTTTGAACTCGCAGTGATCCTCCTGCCTCAGCCTCCCGAGTTCTGGGATTACAGGCAAGCACCACCATGCCTGGCTTTATTCCTTCTTTCCTTTCTGTCTCCTTCACCAGTGTCCCAAAGTTTATGTAACCTTCCTTTGTCATTCAGCCTTGCTTCTAATCTCTTCCTCTTCTATTTCTCCATTTGTCCCCTAGTACCCTTTAAATTTTCTCTCCTGAGGGTAAAATCACCATATTGAGGGTATATTTATTATATACAATTTTCCTGGGTTTATGTTTTGTTATATAACTGCAGTATAGTTCATATGGTTAAAGGTGGCAAGTTAATAGTGACCATAGTTTGTCATTTTTTGGCTGTGTTTGATGCTATTGTTATTGCTTATTGCACTTTGGCCAACATGACAAAATTGTTCTAATCAGTTGTTTTTTCTGATATACCAAGACTGAGATTGCCAAAGGGTCATAAACAATACTATAGGCGAATACCAAAGAACCAGAGTTGAGGCCAAATAGGCACCAACTTCTCATCCCCAATAAACTGAAGAGGTAAGATCCTGCAACAAACTCAGAACCCAAAAGCTAACTATACCTGGAAGACACCTCTGAGAAGTAGTCATTTCCTGACTGTTCTAAATACCAGCAGTGAAACTACATACCATAAGCAATTTATAAGCATCAACACAGATATTGAACTAAAAAAAATAGAAAATAAGAAGACACTTAAGCAAGATGCAACTCAGACTTCCAGCCTGCCAAAGGCAAACCCACGGGGCAATGAGGTGGAACAGTTCAAAAGCTACCCACGTGGACACTGAAGCGGTAACAGTGGAAATAACAAAGCAGATGGATGAGGCTCTGGAAAAAAATCGAATCAGAAATAATCTCTCAGATAACTAGAGAGATGGTGATATATTGAAAGACATGGTTGGTGACTCCAGAGCAGATCCTGGTTTTTTTTAAAAAATAGAGGCTCTTAGGAAAATGATGGAAGCCATGACTCCCTAACATAGGAAAGAAGTGGAATACATAAAACAGATTCAGATATCCAGGAGATTAAAAATGCACTTGAAAGTATGTGCAGCAGAATGAGCCAGATATAGAAGACAGGATTGTGGCTGGTAATCATGAAAAAAAGATTTCTTAAAAAGAGCAAGGGACCATGAAAAATCGACAGCTGCTAGATGGTGCAAAGAATAACATAAGACAGATCAGAGCCAATGAAGAAGCAGGAGATAGAGCAAACAACGTAAAACACCTGTTCACAGAAGCAACGGCAGAAAACTTTTCAAGCATTGAAAAAGAATTTGACATATAGTGAGTGAGGCATATAGAACTCCAATTAGCTATGATAAAAACCATAGCAAAGCATATAATAGTCAAGATTCCCGAAATTAAACACAAGAACAGAATATTAAAAGCCATTAGAGGAAAAAAACCAAATTATGTATAAAGAAAAACCCACCAGAATTGCAGCAGACTTCTCTTTTTTATGCGTTCTTTTTTATTTTATACTTGTAGAACAAGAATCTCAGCAATATATGTAGTTAGTATATTATACATAGACTCTTCAGAAATTGTATCTTCAACCTTAATAAAATTCCCATTAGCAAGTCACTTTTTCTCACAGCAGACTTCTCAACACAAACCCTCAAGTCAAGGAAAGCTTAAAGTGAAATATTTCAAACCATACAAGAAAACAACCTCCAGCCTAGAATGATGTACCCTGCACACCTATCTTTCAAAATTGATGGAGAAGAGCTGGGGATATAACTCAATGACCTAAGTGCCTGCCTGGCAAGTGTAAGGTCCTGAGTTCAATCCCCAGTACTGCAAAAAAAAAAAAAAAAAAATCAAAAAGAAATTCAAGAGCCAGAGATATAGCTCAGTGGCACAAGTGCCTGCCTGGCAAGTACAATGTCCTGAGTTCAATTCCAGGTACAAAAACAAAAAAAAGAAAGAAATTCATACACCGGAAGTCAAAGGATGGAAAATGATATTTCATGCAACAGGAATGAGAAAAAAGCAGGGGTAGCTATTCTATTGGCAGACAAAATGGATTTCAAGCCAACACTGATTAAGAGACACAAAGAAGGTCACTGTGTGCTTGTAAAGGGAACAAGACGAGGTAACAATCATAGATGTATATGCACCAAATACTAGAGTACCCAACTATATAAAACAAATATTAACAGACACAAAAAAATCAAATAAGCAATAATACAACTGCAGTAGGGGCCCTTAATAGCCCACAAATAGATACTTTAACTAGACAAAAATTAATGAAGAAATATCAGAACTGAGCTCAACTTTTGAAGAAATGGACTTAGTAGATATCTATAGAGTGTCCTACCCCATAACATCAGGATACACAATCTTAGCTGCACACAGGATGGTCTCCAAAATAGGCCATACACTAGCTAACGGAACATGCTTAATTAAATCCAAAGGAATGAAAATTATCCCATGCATATTATCAGACTATAGTGCAATGAAATTTGAAATCAGTGGCAAAAGAAACCACTTGGGTAAAGTGACTTTCCCAAGACCCACAGTCAGGAATTAGCAGAACTAAGATTTGAACCTAGGCCACTTGGCAGGCAGAGTTCCCTTCACGCTTTCTGGGGGAATGGTATGGCTTTGGGTCCTATTCTGTGGCCCCAGACCCCAGCCCATTCAGGGGCAGAGTCCCACATCCCTCAGTGGTGTCCAGGTCCCTGCCAGCTGCGTGTCACTCACCTCCACAAGAGAAAAGGTCTCAAAGTTGGTGTCGCTCAGGAGGATGGCCTTCTCGTTGGGAATGCCACCCAGGATGAGCACAGGCGACTGGTCCAGAGTGTACCACAGGGGCCTCGAGGTGGCATTCATAAAGTACCGGGGTGCCATGTTAAAGAGCTGCCAGGGGAGGTCACAGGGGCTGCTTAGCACTCTCCAACCCTCCCACAGCTCTCTCTCATTTAAGGAAAAGCCAAAGTCCTCACCTGACCACAAAGTGCCCCACCATTTCCCCTATAATCTCCCTGACCTCATTCTCTACCACTGTGCCTGGACCTATGGCCTCCACCCTGCTTCTCAGATGTACCAGGCACAATGTGACCTCAGAGCCTTTGCATAGGCTGTCCCCTCTGCCAGAAAAGATCTTGTATCCACGTGACCCCTCTGTCCTCTGAGGCTTTACTCAAGGTCAACTCCTGAGAAGCCTTCTTTGACTGTTCTATTAAAGGTCTCAATCTCCTCCTGTACAGACCCATCCCTCTCTCCCTCTTCGGTTTCTCTCCAAAGCACTTACCATATTTTTTTTTTTTTGCAGGACTAAGATTTTTATGAACTCAGTCCCTTCACACTGAACTACATTTGCAGCCCCATTTTAAAATTTTGACACAGGGTCTCAAACTTGGGTCCTCCTACTTCAGCCTTCCAGAGTCACCTTTTAATCTACAGTGAGATGAACTTGACTTTGTGTGTACTGGTTCGGTGTCTGTCTCCCCCACTGAAATCTCAACTCTACAAGGCAGGGCTTGGGGTCTGTGCACCCACTGGCATGTCCCCATGATGCCACAATGTGTGTTCAGAATTGCGGAATGAATGAATGAATGAATGCACGAACAGTGATGAATAATGTGGAGCAGGGGGCAAGCAGACACGGTTTCAAGTACCCTTGCGTGTATGCATGCAGAAAGACAGTGGAAAAAAAAAAAAGGTTCTTTCCCTTTAGGGCTTTAGTGTTCTCCTCTTTAAAATGGGTATATAGGGCTGGGGATATATAGCTCAGTGGCACAGCACCTGCCTGCCAAGTGCAAGGTCCTGAGTTCGATTCCCAGTGCAAAAAAAATGGGTATGTGAAGCCAGGTGTGCTGATTCATGTCTAACCCCAGCACCCTGAGAGGCAGAGGCAGGAGTATCACAAGTTCGAGCCCAGCCTAGGCAATTTACCAATTATACAGCCTATGTCTCAAAAAGGAGATGAAGGTATTGAGAGCACTTTCCCCAAATTCACTATAAGGATGGAAGCTGGTTTTGCACATAGGAAACCTCCTTGGTCAGCCCAGCATGGAGACAGCATGGCTTGGAAATGGGCAGGAAGGACCTGCTGCTTGTTTTCAGTAAGCAGGGCCCCAGCTCAAGAGCTCTCACCTCCAATCCCAGTGTGAACTCAATCGTGTCACGTTGCTTCTTGAGGAAGCCATTCATGTTCACATGGAACCTGTGGCAGGTGCAGGCAAGCCCAGGGGAGGGTCCTGTTTGGGGCGCAGCCCCCCAGCCCATTCCCCACACTCCCCCCCCTTTGGTGTCCGCTGCTCCTTTGGGGACCAGGGACCAGGCACCCCTCCCAGGGCCTGCCCCCAGCCTGGGCTTGGAGCAAGTCACCTTCTTTTGGGAATGAAGGGCCCCAGGCCATTGCTAGTGACCTCCGCCTTGGTGACCACACTGCCGTTCTGGATGGGCATGGGCATGAACCAGCTCATGGCGCACACCTCCTCCGCCAGGCACGCCCCTGAGGGGAGAGGGCACTGAGGTGCTACCCACCGGGGCCCCACTCCGGGCTCCCTGGCCCTGCTCCCACCCACCTGGGTGGCGGAAGGGGGCTGCCTCCATCTTGATCTGCAGCTGCTCTATCTTCCAGCGGTAGAAGTTCACAGAGGACTGGAAGGTGATCAGCACCAGGGGCTTCAGCCCCATCAGGTGGCCACTGCGGACCAGGTCCTCGGAGGGCTGAGGGCAAGATGGCCCCACAGATGTGTCCTTACAATGGCCTGCAGGTCCCTGCTGTCTCCCAGCACCACCACCCAGTGGCCAGTCAGGGCAGGTGGTGGGAGGGACGGAAGGGTCCTGTAGATATGTGGAACAGCAGCAAGAGGTTGCTCAGTGCTGTCCCCCAGGGGAGGCTGCAGGCGCCTGCGGCTGGAGGGGCCAAGAAGAGAGATTTAACAGCCTCTGCCACCTGTGCACAGCCCAGCATCCTGAGGAGCATTTTGCCCAGGGCCCTTTCCGCCCTTCCTCCACCTGCTGCTGGGCCCTAGTCAACGTTTCCAGGCATGGGGAGCAGGAACTGGGCGCTAGGGACCACATCCTTTCCAGGGCAACTATGTCTGCTGCCACCCTGGCCCCGTCCACCCTCACCTCCTGCCTCCTCACTGTCGTCTAGTCCTGCCTGAGCCAGATCACACCCATCTTCTGCTCAGAGCTTTCTCGGGGCTCCCTGTCACTCAGTCACCCATCACCACCGTGAAAAACACTGTCTTCCACCAAACAGGTCCCTGGTGCCAAAAAGGTTGGGGATCGCTGCTTTAAAAGATATGTCAGTCCAGGAGTGGGGGCGCACACCTGTAACCCCAGCACTTGGGAAGTTGAGGATCACTGTGAGTTCAAGGCCAGCCTGGGCTACATAGTGAGTTCAAGTCCAGCTTGCTCTATATAGCAAGACCCTGTTTTTAAAAAAACAAAAGATTCTATAGACATGAAACATTCATAACAGGCAAATCCATGGGAAAAGAAAATAGATTAGTTCTTCTCTTAGGGGCTAGAGAGAAGGAGGCGCAAAGTGAGTAGTGCCTGCTAGTGGGTGCAAGGTTTATTTTGGGGACAAAAATATTGTGCAGTAACATGGTGGTGATACTTGTACACCTTTGTAAGTTTTACCAAAAAGTATTGAATTATACAGTTTAAAATGATAAATTGGAGACTGGGAGGAATCTCAGTGGTAGAGCACTTGCCTGACAGGCACCAGGACAGTGAGTGGGTTCTGTCAATCTCAGTGTCCCCACCCCCCCTTTCCCCTGGGATCCAACCCAGGGCCTCAGCCATGGGTTGCATCCCCAGCGACACGAAACAAAGATGGATGTTATGGTTTATGAATTATCTCAAAAAATATGGCCAAAGGGAAAAAACCCCACTTACCTGAGCAGACATTATGTGGGAGCAGAGATACTGGGAACTGTACATAGATCTTTTTTTTTTTTTTTAAAGGTCTTGTTCTGTAATTCAAGCTGGTCTTGAACTCACTATGCAGCCCAAGCTGGCCTTTGAACCCCTCTGCCTCCCAACTGCTGGTATTACAGGTATGTGCCATCGTACCTGGCTTCTTCTTTTTCAGTAGTGGAAACTGAACCCAGCAAACACTCTTTGTGTCCCTGATCCTTTTATTTTTTGAAACAGGGTCTTGCTAAATTGCCCAGGCTGCCCAAGGACTTGCAATCCTGCTTCAGGCTCCTGAGGAGCAAGAGTTATAGGTGTCTGCACTGTGCCAGGCTTGATAATCATGAATCCCTAGTGACCCCAGGGTTGGACAGTGCTACCACCTGCCTAGCAAGCTGAGGCCTTGCGTTGGATTGGGAGGGTGGGACGCGTCCACTCACCTCTCCTTCACAGGAGTAGTTGATTTTGAGGTAGTAAGGGAAGCCCAGGTATTTCTGCAAGGAGAGGTGGGTGAAGTGTTCAGGGCCAAGTGGTACTAGTTCAGGACCCTTCGGATTCGATTGACCCTGGTTCCCTCACCTCCTTCGGATCGATGGGCGAGTCCACCAGCATGCTGAATACACTGCTCACTGTATCCACAGGCTCTTGATCATAGAAGCGGTCGCTCACGCGGGTGTTACCCACCCTATCAAACTTGTTCAGAAAAACTTGCCAGGTGCAGTCCTCGAAATCATCGGTTTTCCACACCTTTGACGACGCCAGTAGTACCGACAGCAGTACCGAAAACACCCGCAGGACTCGTACTCTCGGGCACACAAAACCAATAGGGAACATGGCTGGGCAGCGCACTAAGCTGCTACAACCTGGAGAACACGGGGGTCAAAATCTTCCTGCAAGTCTGATCTCTTAGATAGCACTTGAATTTCGCCCCACCCCTGCTCTTGCTCCTGCCCCTGCCCCTGCTTCTGCTGCTAGCCGCGCTCCTCCGCCTGGCCCCGCCTCTGCATTTGCTCCTGACCCCGCCCCTGCTCTTGCATCTGGCACTGCTCCTCCGCCTGGCCCCGCCTCTGCTTTTGCTCCTGACCCCGCCCCTGCTCTTGCTTCTGGCCCTGCTTCTCCGCCTGGCCCCGCCCCTGCTCTTGCTCCTGACCCTGCCCCTGCTCTTGCTTCTAGCCCTCCCCCTGCTGATATTCCTAGCCACGTCCAGACTCCCGCTTCTACTTTCGCCGTGCCTCCAGGTCGCTTCGGTTAACCCGGCCCAGCCCCTGCTCCTCATTCGGGCTCCTCTCCCTGTTCTGCGCCTGATCGTCACTGGGTCTACGTTTTTGTTTCTCACTTTGACAGAGCCCCTCCCGTTTTCCCTTGTCCCGCTCTGATCTGTGACCACATCCTTGTTCCTGCACCTGGCTCCCCGCTCGCTCCTTGCTCCAAGCCCCCACTTCTCTTGGCGCTGCCCCTTTCTCCTCGCTCCGGCCCCAGCCTGTTGCTGGGTGCTACTCGATACCCTGCTCCGGTTCTCGCCGCTTGGATCCAGGTCCCGCACTTTCTCCGCGCCTCTCCCCTTCCCCTGTCTTCGCCCCAGTCTCGGGTCTGGGGGCTGCCCCTCCCTGGGCTTACTCCCCTTGCCCCACCCCTTTCCTCCCCCAAGCTCTCTGTGGGCGCGCAGACTCCTTGGCTCTGGGGCGAGCTGCTGCTTCTTGGCCAGCTCCGCGCCCGGCCGCTTCTCCTTAGAGACCCTCTCTGTGCCTCGGGAGCTCTCGTAAGGGACCCTTTCTTCCACCCTGTTTTTCTCCTCCTTCAGGGCTCTCTCCTCCCGTTGGGATTTCTGCTCTCCCCAGTGCTTCTCCTCTCTCCAGGACCTCTCCTCGCCACGGGTCTTCCCCTCCTCAACCCGCCCCTTCTCTTCGGGGACCTTTTCTTCGCCCCGCGGTCTCCGCTCACCCCAGGGTCTCCCCTCCCTTGGAGATCTCTCCTCCACCCAGATCCTCTCTTTGTCCGGGTATCTCTCTTCACCCAGGTATCTCACCTGGTCCCGAGATCTCTTCTCACCCCGCCCCTTCTCTTGAAAGACCCTGTCTTCGCCGAGGCATCTCCCCTCCCCTCGGGGTCTCTCCTCGCCCCGCGATCTCTTTCCTCGGGGTCTCCCCTCGCCCCGCGATCTCTCTTCTCGGGGTCTCCCCTCGCCCCGCGATCTCTCCTCTCCTCGGGACCTCTCCTTGACCCGCGATCTCTCTTCTCGGGGTTTCTCCTCGCCCCGCGGTCTCTCCTCTCCTCGGGATCTCTCCTCACCCCGCGGTCTCTCTTCTCGGGGTCTCTCCTCGCCCAGAGATCTCTCCTCTCCTTGGGATCTCTCCTTACCCCGCGGTCTCTCTTGGGGTTTTTCCTCGCCCCGCGATCTCTCCTCCCCTCGGGGTCTCTCCTCGCCCCGCGATCTCTCTCCTCGGGTTCTCTCCTCGCCACGGGTCTTCTCCCTGCGGGACTTCTCTTCACCCCGACCCTTCTCATAAGAGACCCTGTCTTCGTCCCACGCTCTCTCCTCGCCATAAGCTTTCGCCTCCATGCCAGATCTCTCCTCGCCCCGCGCCTTTTCCTCGTCCCACGCTGGCCTCTCGATCCTCCCCTTCCCCTTGAACCGCGACATTTTCTCCCTACTTCCTACCTTGCCTTTCCATGCCCAGGTTAACAACCTGCTCTGCACCCCGTCTCCTCCAACCCCGCCCTGCTCACT
Organism: Dinomys branickii; assembly: GCA_004027595.1. Classification (NCBI taxonomy): domain Eukaryota; kingdom Metazoa; phylum Chordata; class Mammalia; order Rodentia; family Dinomyidae; genus Dinomys; species Dinomys branickii. Next base: position 267 of record PVLD010005696.1, on the reverse strand, counting down.
CTTAGACACGCCCAGCTCTTCGCTCCGCCTTTCTCCTCCCCTCCTTGCTTGCCCCTTTCTTTCGTCTGCCGGGTCCCACGACTCTTCACCTTCCCGAGCCTTTCCCCACGTACCCACCCGCCTCTCCTCCCTCCCCCCCTCCCAGCCCCCCGCATCCCCCCAGGACGGCACCGCCCTCCTGGCCCCACTTACCAGTCACTTTGTTAAAACCGGTCAACCGTTGCTTAGCAGCGCCTATCCCACCCCACTTGCCCGGTCTCAAAATGG
>PVLD010005695.1:31547-109148 GCA_004027595.1 Dinomys branickii | reverse complement strand
ATAATGTTACCTTCACCTTTGTTACTCAGTTACACAGATGATGGCCCATTTGATCATTCAGTTTTTCTCCTCCCTCATCTCCGTTGCCCTACCACTCAATCAGTCATCTTCCCTGTGATAATAACTGTACTCCTGGGTTTATCTATATCCTTGGACTCTTGCCTTGGGAAGAGATATAGCTGCCTCAGACTATACTATACCATACATGGGTGTATACAAACTGCCATGGTTGGAGGTGGGAAAGCACATTTGCTTACAGCAGACTGCCGGGCTCCACCCTGTCATCATGCTATGGGTGGGGGCAGGTCCAGTCCATGAGGTGCCCTGAGTGGGGCCCACAGCAGAGTAGCCATGGGGCCCACTGCGGAGCAGCCACGGGGCCCACAGCAGCGCAGCTGCGGGGCCCACAGCGGAGCAGCTGCAGGGCCCACTGCGGAGCAGCCGCCAGGCCCACTGCGGAGCAGCCACGGGGCACGCGCCCCCTTTGGGGCCCCCTCTGTGACCCTTTTGGCTCTGTCCCGTTGCCTTGATGCCAGAGGCCCTTTCTTCTCCTCCCACCTCCTCCTGATCTCCAGCATTACTATTCCTCACCCCTTGCAGCTGGGCAATGGGTCTCCAAAGCTGAAGCTGCAAATGCCGAAACGAGGGCGTGGGCCAAGGGTGTGCTTGGAGCGGTGACCTCCTCCCTCTCCGTCTCATCTCCCTCCGATTGCACCATGGCAGATCTCCAATCCCTTCCTCCAGAGGAGGTTCTGCTTAGATTTTCCGAGGGTTTCAGTTCCCATTTCAGATCCTTCTCAAGTTCAGGATATCCACCTCTTTCCTTTCTGTCCTTCACGTGTTGCTATACTGCTATGTCTGAGTGGCATTCCTCCGGGAGGTTCTCTCTCTGCTGCCTACCTGGTCGCTATGGGTTCATACAAGGTTCATATATGCAAGCAGTATGGAGACACTCTTGTTGCTCGTATTAGTAGTTTGGGGTGAGTCCTGAAGACTGTGGACTCGTCTCATTGCTGTCAGGAACAGGTGGTGATTGCACAGGCCAACGAGGCTCAAGGTGCTCACAGAGGGCTTTCAGGGTGGGAGCTGAAGCCCAGTAACTCAGTTCATGCTTCCTGCTTGATGTTGGAGTGAGAAGGGCGTGGGGCCGTGTGATCCACCTCCATCTGAAGCTCTCTCTTGCTGTTGTGCTCCAGTTCCCGTTTGTTCCTTGGCTGGATCCCTGGGAGTTGCTGTGGCTCTGATGTGGGTGCCGATGCACCCCACTGCTCCTCACTGGCAGCCGCCCACAGAGTGGAGAGCAGGAGGCCACAGCCTCGAGGCAGGCATAGAGCTGGGTGTGGTGGGATGTGTACTGGCTGCTTTGGCTCCACCTTGCCTCCGGGTGCTGATTAGGAAGGTTGCTGCAGGGTGGGGACTCCGCTTCAGTGGCTGTTGCAACCTCTCATCCTCACAGTGGATTTGACAACAGTTCCCAACCACCATTGCCTCTTTTCCTGGCTGCGCCCTCTCCTCTCCAGACCTGGACCAGCTCTTGGAATTCCGCTCTCCCCTGGCCGAGTCGGGAGGCTTCCATGAGCGTGGGTCTCTGAAGCTGAAGCTGCGATTGCTGGAACGAGGGCTTGGGCCAAGAGTGTGTTTGAAGCAATGGCTTCCTCTTTCTCCATCTCTTCTCCCTCTCACTGCATCGTGGCGGCCCTCCGATCCTTTCCCCCAGGAGAGGTTTTGCTTGGTCTTTCCTAGGGCTTCATTTCCCATTTCAGATCCTTCTTGGGTTCAGGGTACACACCTCTCTCCTTTCTGTCTTCATATTGCTATATTCCATTGTCTGGGTGGTAATCCTCTGGGAGGTTCTCTCTCTGCTGCCTACCCGGTCGCCATCTTCCCGGAAGTCCCGATATATACTTTAACAATTCAGGCAAGGAGAAAAATTCCAGGACAAAGTGAGAACTGCAAAGTTAACCCTTTACGATTCCTTCCAGGATGTTTCTCAAGACACATTTTGAGGCTTGTCTATCTTAAAATGTGCTAAAAGTCACCGCCCATTACAAGATGATAGATAGATAGACAGAAAGAGCTATAAGTAGATATACAGATATCGATAAATAAACAAATACAGATACAAATGGAATAATGGGGAAACAAAGAAACAGACAATATTTTAATCCCCTCAACTAAGACAGAGCAAGAAGTTACAAAGGGACAAGAAAACAAGTATCAGATAGCAGAAATCTATGAAAAATTCTTAGGAGAGATGAAGAAAATAGTAAGTTCTAAGAGGAAATGAACCCCAAGTTTACAGCAATTATACTCAATATGTCCACGGTGGTTTTCAGGGAAATAAGTAAAAACCTGGACAAACTATTCAAAACAGTTGAAAATTTGAATGACACATTCAACGAGGATATAGAATCCTCAAAGAAAAAATCAGGCCAAAATATCTGAAATAAACAACAGTATAGGGTTTATAATTTCCAGAAATGGCTGACAAGAAGACAGAATGTCTGATATTAAGGACAAAATAGTGAATCACAATACATAGTTCAAAGAAACCAAATAGGAAATAAGAGAACAAGAGAAGACTACCCAGCAGCTACTAGATAATAATGATAAGAACAATCTAAGGCTAATTATAGTTAAAGAAAACCTAGAAGATTGCGTAGATGGACTCACCAACACAGTTCCAGAAATTATGGATGAAAATTTCCCAAACAAAAGAAAATATTTTAAAATATAAGTAAGTAATGATTATAGATCTCCAAACTATTGTGATGAAAGAAGAGGTTAAGCAAGGCATATTCTCCTTAATTATGGATATATCCAGCAAAACCTAGAGTTTTAAAGGAAGCTAGAGAAAAACAAAAAATCATATACAATAATAAAGCAATTAGAATCACAGTAGACTTCTAAGCACAAACCATGAAGTTTAGAAGAGGTTGGAGTGAAGTTTTTCAACTCCTAAGAGCAAATAATTTCTAACCTAGATTAACTTACCCAGCAAAGCTATCCTTTAGAATAAATGGAGAAATAAGTAATTTCCATGAAGAAGACACATTTAGGAGTTATATTAATGCTAAACCAGCTCTAAAGAAAATACTCAAGAATATCCTTAACAGAAGAAACAGATTGGACACACCTGGAAAAGACAGAGGAAAGTAGTGAGGTCAATACATCAGTAACAGCAAAAAACACAAGGAAAAGCAAAACAAATGATACAGAAACAAAGAACATAATGATACTGAAAACAATCTCAGTAATATCTCTGCATTAGGTAGAGACTCACATTGGATCAAAAAACAGAATCCAACAATCTGTTGAATTAAAGAAACTCATCTAATAAAAAAATGTCCATAGGCTAAAAATTAAAGAATGGAAAACATAGGTATAGTATTCCACCCCACCACAACAGAGTGTACATTCTTTTCAGGAGCACGTTACTTTTTCCAAAATAGATCACATACTATGCCACAAAGTCTGCTTAAACAAATATAAAATAACTGGAATAACCCATACATACTATCTGACCACTATGCCATGAAAAGAGAAATCAATGACAGAAAAAAAAATTGAAAAATGCAAAACCACTTGAAAAATTAATGACATAAACAACCAATAGGTCACAGAAGAAATCAAAGAAAGCATTTTAAAAATTCTAGAAAATTAATGACAATAATCATATGACTCAACAAAGCCTCTGGGTCACTATGAAAGGAGTTCTAAGAGAAAATTTCATTGCAGTCTCACATTAGGAAAACAGAGCAGCCCAAATAAATAATCTTATGAGAAATCTTCCTATACTTGAGAAACAACATCAAATCATCCCCAAACCAAAACTAAGGAGGGAAACTATAAAGATGAGAGCAGAAGTCAATACAGTTGAAGCCAAAAAACCGTAAAAAAAAAATTAATAAAAAAGCTGGTTCTTTGGATGAACAAACAAAATAGATAAGCCTTTAATAAGACTTACCAAGAGAAAGAGAGAAAAGACGCATATCAACCCAATTAGATATGATAAGGGTGAAAGTGGAACAGACTGTTGAAATCCAGAAGAGATTAGGTACTTTGAAAAGTCATATTCCAGCAAATTAACAAGGTTTGAAGAAATGGACAGATTCCTAGACACATACAAACTACCAAAACTAACCAAAACTAAGAAGACATAAATATATTTAACAACTTGATGACAAGCAATGAAATTGACTCAGTTTTAAAGAATCTACCAAATAAAAAATCCCAGGACCTGACGGATTCACATTGGACTTCTCCAAAAAGCATAGGTCATCATACTGCAGTGGTCCGTGCATACCAAGGTTTGTAGCAGCACAATTCATAATAGCTACATCCTGGAAGCTGCCTTATATCCACCAACAGATGATTAGCTAAAATGAGTGATATCTATACGTAATGCAGTATTACTCTAGATCTATATGTAATGGAATATTAAAGTTTAAGAGGACAAAATAATCATGTGTATATACACATATATCTATAGATATACACACAGACATATACAAACACACACATATAGGCAAAGTAGCACTTGAAATTATCATCAGTATCAGTAGCCATTACATAAACACAAATTAAATATATACTATCATAATACACTTATTAGGAATAAAATAAAATTTAAAAATACACCAACAAAAAATAAATATGTTTTTAGAAGCTCAGAAGGGTGTATTGCTGCTAGTAGGAGTACATGTTGTTACAGCCTCTTTGGAAGATGGCTTATCACATAACCTAGGGATGTCATTCCTGGATGTGCACTTGTTATGGTTTGTGTCTGGATGTCCCCCAAAAGCTTCATGCAGTCATGAGGTGGGATTCTGGAGTTTGTGATTGATTCATGGTCCAGTGTTGTGGTTATGGGTGTGAGAGCTACACCCGCCCTGGGGAGGGTAGTTCGCACACAGTGTAAGGGAGGGAAAGAGACTGCTTGCTGCCCTCTCCGTTTTTGCTCTTGCTGCTTTTGCTGTCTGCTGCCACCATGAACTGTTGCCGTCTGCATGTGCCACTTTGCCGTGGAGCCAGCCAAGTGTGGACTGAGACCTCTACAACTGTGAGCTAAATAAACCTTTCCTTCCTTAATTCTGGGTGTTGGGTGTTTTGTCTCCTCAACAAAAGTAACCTAGACAGTACTCAAGTGAATGTAAACTAAAGTTCATGCAAAAATCTATACATAAAGATTTCTAGTCTCTTTTTATAAATAAAACACAAGAGACAGCCAACCGTATACAACAAAATATTCCACACCAATTAAATGAAGTATTTAGATGAAATAACTTAGATATGTCTTATATTATGCTAAATAACAGATAGTAGACTCAGAAGGCTATACACGCTGCTGAAAAATATCTCAAAAATGAAAAGCTGAAGAATTAGGAAAGTAGGTATGTGTCAGGCCTTGAACTTGTGTAGAGAAATTGGCTATAGCAAAGGAGCACATGAGAAACTGCAAGGAAAGAGTGAGAAGTGATGTACTTGTTCTAAATCTTGAGCATGTGTCTGTGTGTGTGTGTGCATATGTGTGATTTTCTACTGCCTGTAGGTTTAGGCATGCACTGTGAGCCCAGGAATATGTCTGTCATAGGTAAGGATAAATTATTTTATCAATTTAAATATGATATTCCTTTCTTTGGTTTTCCTTGATGTATGTCCTTCTTAAACTTATTAAGCTGCTTAAAATAATCCAACTACCTAACTCTCTCCCTCCAACATAAACTAGGGATATTTTCAGGCAGGCAATACATTTACAAAAATTTTCCCTGACCACATTTTTCTTTTATTGTACTTTGTACTTTAATTATTCATATCATTGACCTCTTGATGTTGTACCACCAGACAATTAGGTGTGTTGTAATTGTCTTCCGCAGTGTTTTTTCCTTTTGTGCTTTGGTTTATGTAGTTTCTGTGTAAGTGCTGTGTGCTAAGCAATTTTGCCGCTGGAGCGCCAGTTTATATAGCTTCTGTTTGCCTGATTCTGCCTCACTGCTCACTAACCTCTCAAGTGAACACAAGAATTTTTCAATTTGTTTAAAATGTCATATTTTTTCAGTTCTATGGTTTTCCATTTCTTTATAGTTTGTATTTCCCTAAGTGGCCCTAAGTATTGCTTAGTTTGATCAGGTTTTACTTTCAATGTTTGAACTAATGTTTACTTTTATTATTATAGGGGAGGGGCTGGTGATCTAGCTCAGCAGGATAGCACCTGCCTAGCAAGCACAAGGTCCTAAGTTCAAAGCCCAGTTCCAAAACAAAAACAAAAACAAAAACAAAAAACAGGATAGTACATAAAATACAGAGATAATTATCCTTTTCATCAACAGATGAATGGAAAAGGAAATGTTACACACACACACACACACACACACACACATTGGAAAATTTCTCAGCCATAAAAAGAATGGGATACTATTATTTGCAACAAGATGGACAGAAGTGGAAGTCATTGTATTAAGCAAAACAATGCAGGCCAAAAAAGAAAAACAGTACATGTATTCACTCATTTAGGGAAATTGAAAAATTAAAATATTTAGGAGTAAAAATGATCCATATGTGATGTGAACAGGTACCAATGCCTCACAAAAATGTGATTATCATGTATCATAAGCATATACAGTATTAATAAAAAAATTCATCTCACAAAAGGTTTTGTTTCATCCAGGGAATAAATATTCCCAACTTCACCTTTCAAAAATACATGAGGAGTGGGATGATATTTTATTATAACAAATAAAGAATCAATTCCTTGTAAAATATTTGTTCTGAAGTTCCAGTATTGATTTATAAGGCCACTTCATGCAATACCAACGTTAATGTAAAAAGTAGCCACTGGTATAATGTCTTGGTTACTTTTTTCTCATTGCTGAGACAAAATACCCAATGCCCAAAATTATGGAAGGAAAGGTTTATTTAGCTTACATTCTGTGGAGGTTTTAGTCCATACTTGGCTGGCTCAGAGGCAGAGTGGCACATGGCAGAGGACAAACGTTCATGGCGGCAGAACATAGCAAAAACAACCAACAAAAAGGGAGGAATGGCGGCAAAGCAGCCTCTCTCCTTCCCTTACATTGTAAACAGCCTACCCCCACCTAGGGACTGTATAGCTCTCACACAGTCTCCATGCCCTCCAATTCCACAGGCTCAGGATATGTACAAAGTAAGCACCCTGGCTCCCTGCTGAGTCACTCAGCCAAACCTCTAGACTCCCCAAGTTGACACAATGCATCAACCATTGCATATAATTCAGGGACTTACATCTCAATATGAGAATATGTTACATTTGCTTAGCATTTTGTCCACGTATCACATTCCACAAGAACAAAATAAGAAAGTGCATATTTTGCTAATTTTCTATTTTTATGTTATTATTTTCCTGGAGAAAAGATGAATAAAGACAGAAAACATTACACCCTGTATGAGGCCAGAACTCTCCACATTCTTCTAGACTTACATGCAAACTCTTTGACTCACAGCTAACTGACTTCCTGGAAAAGACTCTGATGCTGTCTGAGGGATGCACTGTACTTTTATGATTTTTTTTTTTTTTCCTTTCCCAAATCAGATGCTCCATAGCTCAGCCAGTGCACTGCAGAAAGCATTTGCTGTGCACAGAAGACTGGCCATGTGGAGAACATGTGAGATGGAGGAAGGGAGGCTAAGTACAAAGTATGTCACATGTGGCCCATGCTTGTCACATCCCCGCATGATGGTATCTTATCTTTAGTATTTTATCATTAGTATTCTAGCTGAAGCTGCTTGTGTATCTTTTCTGAAGCAATGTTTCAAAAATTTAAACACAGTCTTATATTAAAAAGGTCCTATTAAAGCCTAGAATCTTAAAACATATCTGAACATATAATAAAAGTACAGTCCCTAAGAGCAGAATTCCTTCTATCTTACTAAACATGGAAAGTGTTTTTTGCAGTGGCCTTTACCATACATTGCTTAGAAGCAGCTGTAAATGATTTTGAGAGTCTTCTACTAATTCCGCTAGGAAAGAAAAGTTGTTATGTTACTAGGGAACCGGAGGATTTCACTTTTGCTAGTGGGTTCTTTGAAGCCCTATGTACCATTTTCACAGTCTGATATATTTTTTCCAATATGCTTGCCTGTTTCCATTTTAGGATTAACTGTGAGAATAATGGTTTTATCCATGAATATTTATATGTAACGGTTGGAAGACCATTAGAATCATTGTGCACTTAAGACAGTAATTAGCAGAAAAAGTTTGTATAAAATAAAAAGCTAAGACAGAAGTCATTTTTCAGACCTCAGTGTACTTATTTGTATAACATTTTGTATTAAAAGTAACTCACAGTAGTGTATAATTGTCAATAATACACAGAGTGTACTAAGTCACAGCAAATCAGAGGAAAATTACTTATATAACATTTTGTTTTAATAGTAACTCACAGTAGTGTATAACTGTAAACAATACACAATCATAAAAAAAAACAATAAACAATCAGAGTGTTCTAAGTCACAGCGAATAAGAGGAAAATTAGAAAGGCTGAAATAGAAAAAAATGAAATAAGGATTAAAACCAATATAAAAATGAAGACTTCATTGTCCTGACTTCATTGACTTCATTGTCAGTGGTCTTTCAGTGGCTCCCTCGAGAAAACGGCGAGAGGACTCAGAAAATAAAAGACAAGAGATAGCTGGGGTCAGGTGAAGTTACCTCTTGCCTGATGATCAAGAGGACTGCCCCAAAACAGTAGAGCATTTATTTATGGCCTCCAGAGAGGTTGGTTAATATCCACCTCCCCACCCAGCAACCAGTTCACAATGTGACTATGGCTTATTTACTCCAAGGAGCTCTTGTGTCCTCAGGCTGGCTTCATCCTGCATGTGCAACAATTTTCCAGCTTCAGCAGGTCCCGACATTTCTCTCTTCTCTGTTTTGTCAATGATGGGCGATTAACTGGAAAGGTTTGCTTGAAGAATATACTCCCAAATTCTTAACAGTGGTTAGTTATCAGTCAAGTTAGCAACTGTCAGAAATTATTGGTGACTTGAATCTTTTACAGCTGACCTGTTACTGTGGCATTTCTTCTTTACATCTCATGGTTATACTTTTCTGCTGGATGTTCAAGACCAAGTTAAAGTGAGACCTATATAAATAAAATTTTAACCTTTCTCCATCTATCAAGTTCACTTAAGTCTCCTCAGGAATCATCTTGGAGCCAAGTACAGTCTCTCTTGATCTTCTGTCAGTGTCAGCCATCTGGATGAGTCATGGCCACTGCTTGACCAAGGTGCTTTCTGTGAAAGCTTGAGAGATTTTTCTCTCCTGGTGACTCTGCTTAGGCACACTATAGATCCTAGAATTACTTTCCTCTGTGGTCCCATAATCTCCTTGATCAGAAAATCAGAGACTCAACCAAGTTATAGGATGTCACAGCAGAGGTTCTCTTATGCACTGAATCTTTACTGACCTCAGAAGGCATGGCCAAAATACTGGCTGTCCTCTTAGCCCAATATATCTCTCTAATTTTTGGTCTCCCAATCTCTGTTGTTAAACATCCAGCAGAGAAGATTAATGACATAACACTGTAAGGGAGGCAGTACACTTAATATTACAATCTGGTCAGAATAGTAAACACCTTAAAACATAAAAATGGAACCATCATTTTCTAACAACCCTGGATATCCTAATATTAAAATATTCACAGAATGCTAATGAACAACAGTTACATATTTTTACACAGAAATTTAGAAATAAAAACCATACATAACATTGCTACATGCCAATCATAATGACATTTTGTAACATACTTAAATTTTCATTTTGACATGACATGACCATTTTAACCAATTATCTCTATCTAATACATAAGAAGCTTTTATTTAATTTGTTGACCTTTAATGGGATATACATCACAAGTTTTTGTTAAAGGCAAAGGTCTGAATCTGAAGGAAAGTCTTATCACAATAAACACTCTTTGTTTTACATTTTGGAAGACCTGTAGATCCAGAATCATGAATACATTAAATACATCATGAGATTAACGCTAATGAATTACCATACACATGTGAAAACCTTTGTTAACATTTAGTTTTGTACCAAGAGCATCTTTTATGAGAAAACCTTATTGTAATTTTTATTGAAAAACTTTTTTTTAACCAAATGACTTAACTACTGGCATGTTTCCCAAGACACTATGGAGATCACTGGGGGCTCCTTATTAATGAATAAAGGTTGACCACTTCTCTAGTCACCAGTTGGAGTCCCACCCAATAATTTCTCCTCCTAAGGACTGTAGTTAAATACCTTAATTTTGATGTCATTTAAACCAGCTGGTAACTTAGGGGAAAGCATGCTTTTATATTTATGACCCAATTGTAGTATGAACAAATGATAAAAGAAAAATTGTGGAGCTCAAACTAAAGGGGAACTGCTGTTCACAGAACGGCAAACACGCAAACAAGTACACAGAATGAACAAACAGACGTCATCACAAAATCAGAGTGCACTCAAATATATTTTTGACCAACTTGAATTATAGTAACTCTATTATAATTTTAGAAATTTATAATTTAAAGAGACTAGTCACATTTTGTCAATTAGCAGAGATCTCTTATCAGAAAAATTTGGATCAAACACAATCTTTGATAATGAATATATATATATATATATATTGTATTTTATTGTGTCTTTAGAATACTGATAATTTTCAGCTCAATTATCTTTATATACTCTGTCATTTATTTAAATCTTTATTTCCCATTCTCATTACTATTTCCTGGGCCTTCTCGGTTGATTTCTTTGGTTGGCCCCAGTTTGGATCTAGCCTCATCCTGTCTAGTGGCTGTAAAGTGGTCCCTGAGGCATCACTCTCACAGGACTGCACATCAGCTCCCTCAAAGGTAGAACAAACTTCTCCAGATCTGAGTTCATGATATAGCCAGACAGCACACTCTCGTACCCAAATAGGTCGCTCAGCATTCTCTGGAAAAACACAAGCATACCCTCTACCCCAGGTAAATAGTGGACTGGGCCCCTTTTATTGTTCAGTATAGAGATTTCTCCAAAGCACCCTTCCTCACCCTTTTTCATTAACTAGATGAAATTGTCTTTCTTCTGCTGTACTTTCCATCTTTTGTAAAATTTTTAAAATTTAATTAGTATATATCGACAAGTGAAGTAGGAGGGATTGACTCCCCCTTTTGTTTTTGTAATTTGAATCTTGATCATAAAGTGAGAAACCTGTATCCAATATTTTGGAAGAGGAAGCTATCATATAACCTCCCTTAACCTAAGATGACCCATCTGTGAAAACAGAAGCAATTTGAAATAACTTGTCTGAATAATAGTGACAATTAATAACACCAGGAAAATTAGTCCAAAATCTGGATGGAGCTAGTGTAGGTCTGAAAATCCTTTTGGATTGATCTAAATAGTTTGGGTAAATTGTCTGTTGGAGTAGGTGACCCAAATATGAAGTTATCATAGCTTGTATTTATAAATTTTTCAATTTTTGCCAAATGAACAATGACTAATTGAGTGAGTCTAGGGTGATTTGAACGGTGTTTTGAGTAGATTAAACCATAACCTTCATTTTTGCTATATAATTAGCGTGGATGACACCAGGCAAAACCTGAAGACCTTTTAAAATAAGACTACGGAGGCCTAGCAGGAGTCCTACTGTACCCTGAGGCAAGATCCATAGACTCCAGTAGGAATAATTTGAGGTCCCATTTCAGGAGTTAATATGAATCTGGAGGACAGACCAAGGTAGAGACCTCCCTCTGCTCCATTGCCTCAGGGAAGGGTGAGCAACTAGCAGCAACTCCCTGATCTTACTACCAGCAATGGGCTTTCCACCACACTGTTTTCCTCTCCCCAAACGAATGCCAGCAGGTGGGCTGCACAGCTGAAGTACACAAGATTTTCTTAGCTCACCAGTTGTAGCTCTAGCCCTGGACTCACTCTGGCCACTGGATGTCCAGGTTTGTTTTTTTTTTCTGAATTCTGAGCAAAGTCACTATTTAAGCCAGATGAATTTCCTGTGCCAAACTTGGGCACGGCTTTGTCTGGGCTGGTGGCAGTGGTGGCAGGGAGAGCCAGGGCACGCCACAGTCATTTCCTGCCCATTGGGTTCCTGGTGCACGGGTTGGTAGCTGGCAGCGTGCACCAGTGGCTGCAGCTGAACGGGCTGCTGGGACACACAGGCAGCTGGGAAGTCCCAGCTGGGTCTGCCTAGAACCCGGGCCCGGGCTCTCTCTGAACTCGCTTTGTGGCCCTCCCCCTGGTGGCCGCTTCCCCTGTCTTGCTTGGGCTCCGGACTTAACTTTAAAGTACAGTTCCCAGCGGAATCCTTTGTGGTTTTGAAAACCCCTTTTATCCACAATCCAGAAAAGACAGGAACCATGAAAACATCAAACATTTGTATATATGTCTATGAACTTTTGTGGTTTTTGGAACTGTTTGTTTCATTTTTAACTACTAGCAAGTTGACATTCTTTTCTCCTTTTTCTCTTAAGTCTATTTTTTGTAACTATATTGTTTAACGTCAATAGACCTCCATGCCCCACTCTTTACACCTGATAATTGTCAATATAACACTCCAGGGCCGACTATTGACCTACCAATCCACTCCCCGACCCTGTTGTGCACATAAATTCTGGAGAGTGTCCCCCCACCAACCACTCTTCTTACCTGGAGCCCCACATTGGGCGCCAATGGTGGCACTCCGGCGAGAGGATTTAGAAAATAAAGACAAGAGACAGCCTGGTCAGCTGGAGTTACCTCTTGCCTGATGTATGAGAAGACTGCCCCAAATCAGTAATGTTTATTTATGGCCTCCAGAAAGGTTGGTTAATTTCCACCTTGCTGCCCAGCAACCAGTTAACAAAGTTACAATGGCTTATTTTTTCCAAGGAGCTCCTGTGTTCTCAGACTGGCTTCATTCTGCATGTGTAAGTATTTTCTAGCTTCGGCAGTTCCCAACAATTAGCAGTTAAAAACCTGTTTGAATGTATCAGTGAAAAGCACATACTGTGGAGAAAGATACATGGCTGTAGTTCCTAGAAATTGAATCCTAACTTTACTTGCACATGAAGCAGAGTTCTTACAGGGTTCTGTGTGGTTTTTCTGAGCCTGGGATAAGGCGAGCCAGTGTCAGTGGTTCATGAGCTAAAAGTACTGGAATAAGTAAATAATAGCAATAACCTTGTACCATTCAGTAACTGCTGACCATAAAAATGCTTTAGCTTTAGTTTTTACTAAACTATATATCACTAAGCAAGAGAAAATAGAGTTGACAAGAAGTATTCCCTTTCTCTCTCTGTAAAAGAGGTGTCATAGTTAAATAAGGCAAAAATAAGGTTGCCCTGCAAATAACATAACAGTCTTTGAGCAGATGAACAAGCACACACCAGCTCTCTGCATCTCATAACAGAAAAAGACGAAGCACACAAAAAAGATGAGCTGTGCTTATGACCTGGATCTGCTACAGTAAACCTGATAACTTGATAACGAAACAAAACCTGATAACATGCTCCTTGGCTTCTCTGTGCAGCTCCGTCAGGGAACCCAGCCAACATGAACCAACAGTGGACATTTTAAAAACATCACAACAACTCCCAAAAGATCCACCCAAGTGAAAGATACCTAAATACATTGGAGCAAAACTGGGGGTCATTGCATTGGTGGTTGATAAATGAAACTAAAATGTGTGTATGTTAGTGTGTCATGAAGTCGATGTGAAAATGTTATTATAATTAGTGTATGTCTGTGCATTAGAGAAATCTGTGATAGATTGGTACATTTTCCTCTTACCCGCTTGAGTTGCTTCCTAACTCAGTTTTTGTGAAAGTACAGGCTGGGAAGACCAGCCAGCCTGGTCTTTTACAGTCTTTTCAGATTTAATCCATATGGATACTGACAGTATAGGGTTCTGCAACATGACTCAAAGAAGCAGTACAAGTATATAAAGTCTAATACATCTAATACATACCTTTGTTTCATGGCCATATATGCACAGACTCAAAAAAGGAGGGAAAAGGAGTTTTACATAAACATGTCCTTGATGAAGCCATAAAACTATCAACTTAATCAAATCCCAACCCTTGTAAATGCGCTTCTGAATAGTGCATATGATAAAAAGGGAAGAGTACAGACAAAACGTCGGCTGTGTGTTTGAGCAGGATGGAGTCTTAGGGAAAACACTTATGCCGTTGTTAAAATGTAACCTCCATTAGCAGTTTCTGTACTAGAGCGCTAGTCTTCCTTGAAGCGCAACTCATAGACATATTAGAATCATTCAGACAGGTTTGACAGACATCACTTCAAAAATTATGACATGAACCTGTCATTTCAAGGAACACACATGACACTATTTGTTACAGTGTTATACTTCAGTCTTCCAAGGAACAGTTAGAATTTTTGAAAAACATATATGTGCTATCATGCTTTTGACAGTCTCCTAATACCACATAGTGTTTTGATAAGGATGTCAGGGATGTTAATAAATGAATAAAACTGGAGATTTGCAGATTTTCTTGAGTTAACTGATATGTTTAAAGTAACCAACAGACTATGTTACAGAATAAAGCATAGGTGAAATGTAGTTCAACTGCAAGACCTATTGCAGATTTCACATTCATAACATTCATTAATTGTTGTTTATATTGATATTTGTTGGATTACATTTCTGCAGAACAATTAACTTTGGAGAAAACATTAACTAACAAGTTCTCATAGTTAAAAAAATTCATGAGCATTTAGAGATCAGAAAGCACTCTCTTTTTTCAATAGCATATTTCTGCTATAACAAAACATTTTATGCTTCAAACATAGCAACACTATTTGAATGAGGAAACAGATATGAGAAATCATTGAAAAAAGTGGCTTGCCAAAACATATTGAAAAGTAGCACTTTCCTTGAGATGGCTTTCTTTGGTTTCTTTTATTTTAAATTTCTTTTCATATTATTTTTTATTTGTACATGTTCACAGTATGTAATAAGTGTGGGGAACTGGTACATGAATATAACACATCTCAGTTCTCTTTTATCCCTTCCCCTCCACCCCCTTTTTTTGCCAGAATCTGATTCATTTATTTATCTTATAAGTCCTTGTAATGTTAATTATCACATAGATTAACAACCAAACTAAAAGGCCAAAATACATATAAAACATGCAGAAAGCACATATACAAAATACAATTACATATAAAATATGTATACATGCAAAATACATATTGATACAAAATGCATATAAAATATATAATTGTAAGAGAATTATACTAAATCAAAATGCACTTCTGCTTTTAGATACATTGCCCACCCTGGATTAGATAACAGTTTCTCTATTTTTTTCTATTATGTCTTTTATTTTGTACTTTATTTGTATATTGAATTTCTTGTATAAGAGAAACTATACAATATTTAAGCTTGTGTGTCTACTTTATTTCACCTAATGCTATGGTGCATCCATTTTTCTAAAAGGACTCGAGTGTATCCTTCTTCAAGGCACAGTAGCACCCCATTGTGTGTAAAGACCACATTTCCTCTATCCATTCACCTGTGGGTGGACGTATAGGCTACTTCC
This sequence comes from Dinomys branickii, assembly GCA_004027595.1. Lineage (NCBI taxonomy): Eukaryota > Metazoa > Chordata > Mammalia > Rodentia > Dinomyidae > Dinomys > Dinomys branickii. Next base: position 93,587 of record PVLD010005695.1, on the reverse strand, counting down.
AAGATTGAGCTAGTATGAATTGTGCTGCGGGAAAAACAGATATGAATACATAGGTATGATGCCTTCAACTCATTTGAGAGGATATTTAGAAGAGTAGTAATCAAGTCAAATAAAATTTGTGCTTTTTTTGTTTTTTGAGGAATCTCCATACTAATTTTCATTGCAGTTGTACAAGTTTATGCTCCCACCAACAAGCAATGAGGGTTCCTTTTCCCCTATAACTTTGCCAGTTTTCTTACTGGTTGTTAAGACCATGCTGGAAAATAATCAGCCTTGAAAACTAGAGCTCAAAAGTGTCAACCTCAATCAGCTTTTCATGGCCTGACTGGTCTTACAGAGTAGTAGCGACTGGGCAAGTGAATAGTGAGGTCAGGTGTGGCAAGGATGGACTGACCGGGGCTGGAAGTTTTGATCTCTAGTTTTTAAAGTTGATTATTTTCAGCTAGGTCTTATTTGTGAGGAAATTGGGTTTTTTCATTTAGAAGAAAATACCGATATTATCAAAATACATCATACACACTGAAATGCCCAAAACATATGAAACTAGGTGGAAGGAAGGATGAGGGAGGTAATGTGGGTTGTAACAAAAATAAGATATTTGTAAAGTAATTATATTCAAATGAAATCAAGTATTTAAAAATAGTTTAGTTCTAAATTCAGACAGGCTATACATTGATATAAATAACTCATAGAAAAGCTTATGGAGTTCTAAGTAATCTTTATGTAAACATTTCCTGTTTGAGAAACAGTGATCTAAATTTTTATGCAACTTGCATTTTACCCTAACATGCCTGTCATGAACCAATGTATGTTACCATTTCTCTCCTGGTGTTTCAAAAGTCTTTTTCTTTCACAAGCCCAAAGGCCCAGAACTGGAGCCACTGACAATTACACAATAGACGCCCAGTGCTCCGGGACCTTCCCCGTTGCTTCTGCTGTGGCTGCCACAGATGCAACAACATAACAGTAATAGTGCTTTCGGGGTCTTTTTAGCCAAGCTATTCTAGTTCATCTCTCATGTCATTTAATGTTATGATAGTTTTCTGAGGTAGAGTCTTATGTTATTGGGAATGATTTTAGATCTAAATAAATGAAAACTTAAAAGGAGGATGTGTTTCACTTGTAGGAATCATTATTATTTATATACCAAGAAACCCGGAGGAGTTGAGGGTTGATTTTGCAGCTTAAAAAATGAAAACAAAAACATGGTTTTTGGCCATTCCCTTTTTCTTGCCTTCTCAGTATGTAGGCTTCCATCTTCAGATTTGTTTCAAACAGTCACATGTCAAGAGTTGTACATCGCTTCCTGTGTGGCAAGCTCCCAAATACAAGGAAGTGGGAAGGAAAAAGGATTATCTTTTTAGAGCACTCTCTCACACTTGGGAGGAAAATCTTCCACAGAGCTTGCCGGTCCTGCATGAGTCCTCCTCTCATTTCTTGGCCATATTTAGCCTGTCTTCAAATTCACCATGGCATGGGCAAACTGACCCAAGGAAGCCCATCCTGACACAGAAGTGTGCACCATCCTCTGAGGACTGGGGACCGTGCTGCTGAACAAACTCTGCATTTCGTTACCCGTGGACAAAGAGGGAATGCCCGCCTAGGTTCTGTGTTGATACTCCTGTTCTGAAAAGATGCACACAGCCTCTGCATCCCAGATCAATCCTTCCTCACAAAGCGTATCAGCGCTGCTCTCCCAGGCTCCCTTCCCCATCAGGCAACATGGCGAGAACCTGTTGTCACCGCGCACTTGCGGTGAACACAGAACCCGTGTCTGTGAGACTCACGAGTGTGTAGAGCAGTTGACATATCTGCCCCTCTTTCCTTTGGAGAGAGAGAGGCCTCCTGTGGGAATGGAAGCAAATCTATTCCTGGAAGGACTGAGGAAGCCTCCAGACTTGCAGTACATGAATGTTAACAGAATGTTCTAGGGGATTAGTCTCTATCTTCAGTGCAGTCCACGATCTCCAGCTGTCAAGTCGCGTTTACTATAAATAATCCTCTAAAATTGTTTTCTAACGACTTCTGCTCACAAAGCTCAAGACACACAGACATCAGGGGGAAATGTGGAGAATTATCTCTCAGTCACAGCATGCTGCTTTATAGATATGAAACACAGAACTCAGTGGGGGCAAGAGACTTAAAACAAACCTGTGATGGATAAACTCCATCTCAAATCTAGGTAGTTTTCACTCAAAAAACGTTATTTTATATTATTGATAGTGTATAGGAAAGGATGAGAGAGAGGGATAGATAAATGGATTTGGGAATACAAAACTGTAATTGCTATATAGACAGAGTCCATCAAAATGTATACATCAAGAAAAGAAAAACTTGTACATGTATTATAGTACTAAATGTTCTGAGATATCATGAGATGAACACAAGTTACCACTGGCCTCTTCAATTATAAGAGATGCTCAAAGTGGTGACCACTGGCTTCCAGATTTCTTTTGTATGGTGAACTGCTAAGAGTATGTACATTTTCTGGTGGACACTATACATATTTGTTCAATTTTGATGTCTGCTACTCTATGAAAATATTTGTCTTCAGATCACCATATTAAAGGATATTTTTGTTTTGCATTTAGTTTATAAGTATAAAAGTACAAAATAATGAGCCTACAAATTTGTTAGAAAGAATGCAGAAAAGCCTCCCAAATCATATACCAGGTTTTACTCCTTTTAAAAACAAAATAGCCAGAATGAATCTAATGCTGTTCATATACAGTTGGTTGCATTTTATTATTCATTTATGGGGATTGTAGTAGTTCTCTTTCAAAAGACTAGTCTAATTTTATTCCTCAATTTTAGATTCAAATTGTTACCGCCATCTGGGTGTATGTTTTTCATTTCATAAGAAATTTTCTGCTGCATATTATTTGTTTAATAAAATTATCCATCCACTGTTCCATGTTGGCAAGTACAGGACATTTATTGCCACTTACAAGCCTATGTCACTGACTTCATAGGAAAATCATTGACGTACCTGCAAGCTTCCCTCATTTCCAGAATATCATGACCAGAAGATGTTTGCATTAATTAACATAAATTTCTAAGTACTATTGTTAATTTGCTTTCCAATTTTCCTGAAAATTTCATCTTGTTTTTCGCAGTCAGTAAGCAACCTATCAAAACCTCATTAGTCTGTAATTTCATGCTCTCTCTCGCTAGCTCCTTTCAACTGAGACTTTACAAAATAAAGATAGAAAATATCTAAAAGGTATGAACATAGACAAAACAGAATACTTTTAAAAACTAAGAGAGAGAGATACACAAAAATTCAACTATTTAGAACTTAGGAATATCCTTACTGAATACTTATTTATTTATGTTTTGCATCTGGAACTGAGCTCAGGACCTTGTGCTTGCCAGGCGGGCACTGTGCCACTGAGCTAACTCCTCAGATTGAACATTTAATTTCATAGGATTAGAAAATTAAACTTGAAGATGGACTGTGAAGTCATGACTGAAAAGTCCTTTGGCGTCCAGCACCCTGTGAAATCATTGCTGCTTCCTTACACTGTACGGCACGTGGGAGAGGAGTGAGCCCACTGGCCACCTACCTTGTCAACACAGGACTACTTCACTCAGTAAACATAAACATTTACTCATTCCTTCATGCCAGAAACAATTACAGCATAAAATTAGTGCTTAACGTTTTCTGCTATAACATATTAAATGTTACCGTGGCAGCAACCCTGTGCACTAAAGACAGAGATCTATGAAATTATTAAATAAATACAAATAGCAATCGCTTCACTAATTTAATGTAAACATTAAACACTTACAAATTCAAGAGAAAGGGTAACAGTTCTCAAGAAAATCCTATAAGTTGCTATATACCGTAAAAACAAAAACACTACAAATTCAACAAAGTGTTTTTGGAATAAAGGAAAATATATCAAATATTTTTATATACTTGATAGATTCATACTGATTTCAGAAACGTTAAAAAAGTGATTGGACTTAAAAATTTCTATAACTAGTAGGTTTAAAAGGAAGATTATGCCTAAATAAATTTGAACTTCAAATAAACAATGGCTAATTTTGATATGCCTATTTCTTATATATTTTGTGAAGCATAAACTAAAAGATTAATTTTCACCTACCTGAAACTCAGTTTTAAGTAGACGTACTGTATTTCATCGGAAAATGCTATAAGCAAGAGAAAATACCTGAAAAATTTGTTCATGGTCACTCAGTCTGACAGATTTGTCTACTCATGAGACCCTGAAATATTAGCTTAACCTGTCCTGGGTAATTTACTCCTGATTAACTACTTCATTTATCTTATCATTTGAACTTTACTTTTTTCAGACGATTTCACATGAAGACTTTTTCTAAATGTTTGTTGGAGGATAGTCCCACGATTTTCTTTTTCATCATCCCATGACTCTATAATGAATGAACAGGCTATGAGAATAAATTTGTTCAAAATTAGTTGACAAGCAATTTACATTGTGTCACAATTTTTTTCTACCATAGTAATGTTTTGTACCAGAACTAATCGTATCTGAAATCAAAATATAAAATATAGAAATATAATTGTTTTCTATGCTACTTAATAAACTAACTCAAACCTAGCTGTCAGAAAAGAACTTGAAAGAGTTCAACAGGAAAAGAGAAAAGAAGCAGAATCTTAGAATAGTTCTCAACACGGAACATACAGAAAAGGAAACATTTCCTAAAGAAAGGAAACAAACCCCACACAAGTGCTCAACCACCAGCTTCAGCTACTTACTATATTTTCTTCTCTGGATTTTCTAATTAGCCAGGACCATAAAACAAAATATCTTAAGATCCCAAGAGGTGTTGAACAACAATATTACAGATCAGTTTGTTCAGAACTTCTCAATTTCTAGCTTAAATATTAAGCTTAAAGACAAAGAGATCTGCATTTACAAACCACATGGATTGCAACACAGAACACCATATTTGAAGGTGAAAAAAGAAAAATGTACCATGATTCTAAAGAGAATCAGACAAATCATAATCAAATTGTCGAGAGTTAAAGAGAGAATTTTGAAAGAAGTGAAAATAATTTGTATGCATAACAGAATCTTCAAAAGACTATATATTCATGTTTTAGTAGAAAACTTGAAGGATAGAATGGAATAGGAAAACATGCTCAAAATTCTGAAAGTAAAAAGAATTGTGCCAACCAAGAAGGCCATACACAATAATCTTGTCTTTTAAAACTAAAGGGTAGGTAATTTCTCAGAAAAAATACAGATGACATATTGTATCACCAGTAGAATCATTTTATAAGGAATGCTAAAGGGTATTCCTCAAGCTAAAGAAAGAACTAATTAGTAATATGAAAACCATATGAAAGTATAAAATTCACTAGTAAAAGTAAGATCATTTTAAAATTGAAATACTAATTATGTAATGGTAATGGGTAAGCCATTTATGTGTCTAATATAAGGGTAAAAGGGATTATTAATTTTTTACATTCCTATTAGTATATGTTTGTAGTACATAGTAATTTCTCAAGTGATACAAATAGTGAGAAATAAACACAAAATAAAATGTAAGTGGTAAAGGAAATAAAAGTGTGGCATTGGTTTGTGTAATAAAAGTTAAGTTGTTACAGGTTTAAAGTAACGTGCTAAGTATATCTTATGTAAAACTCAGGGAAACCACCAGACAAAAGTTTTTAATGTGCAAAATCCAAAGGAAAAAAAAAATGGAAAGAAAACCACCACAAGAAACTATCAAACCATGAAATAATAAAGCAAAAAGTGGAAATAACAAAAGATCTACAAGATAATTTTAAAAATTGACAAAATAGAAATGATCACTTTGAATCTAAATAGACTGACTAATATGCATTTTCTTTCCATTTATCTAACTTAAGTACATTAAATATTTTACCAAAGGAAATAAAGTACTAACTACTACAGTAAATACTTTTAAATAGAAAGGAAAAGGCATTTGTCCATACCTATGTACCAGACTATATTTGTCTTTAAATTATGTATCTCTGGTAGTGTTTTTAGAAAATTAACTAACAGAAAAAAATTCAGTTTTTAAGACTGTACTTTTACTTAGTTAATTTTTGAAATGAAGTCTTATTAAAAGTCATATTTTTATATTCTTTTAGGCTGAAGGATACAAAACCACACAAAATTTATTCAACTCTGTAAACAAAAGAAGTGAGAAATTTGAAGACTATTTTGCCATTCTCCTGTTTAAAGTCTGCGTAGACTGTATTTTAGGGGTCTTAAATTTTGGATTGTACCATGATAGAAGTTCAAACATTGCTAAATATACACTTTAAAAATGGCGGTTTTCCTTAAAACTGTTTTGTTTTCTTTTTCCACAATCTCAGTTTGAGCATGTAATGGACCTGCTATGATCACTCTCTTCTTAAAAACTAGTCCCTTTCTTTAAGAAAATAACTATCCTAAAGAGATAGATAATTATTTGATAAACTTGCCAGTATTTTAGTGACAAAAGTGTGTGGCAGGCAGTCTTTAGACATTCAAATATAAACTCAGAAATTTTTAAAAACTTGACATTTTATAAAATTAAAAGATCTAATTAATGTTTTATAAAACTCACTATTTTTACTTTGATGTTTCCAGCTTTCCCAAAGTCTTACCAGTGAATTAAACTGTGATGGTTCTTTATGGACTACCATGTGTAACAACATATAATGAAAGATACTATGATTTTGCAATACTCAGTCTTAGTTGTCTACAAAATGTGTTAGATCACAGAATTACTTTAAGATTTCATAGAAATCTTTTACCAAATGATTACATGCTCTAGAAATACTCTCAGTGGTAGAGAAGCATTACTGTTTCTGGAGCCTACTGCTTAGAGATGCTTTGAAAATGGTACCTTTTTCTGCTCTTTTTTCATTTTAAGATAATTTGGTAGGAACAATAGAAGCTTAAAAATATTAATTTTCTGGCTGGAACCTTATAAATAACTCCTATATTAATACCACATGCTTGAGGATATTGGTAAAGGATTTCTCCAGTGGGTTAGAGAATCTGTGGTATTCAGTCAAATCTCACTGAACACTATTCAGTACAACTGATTCATGAGAGCTTTCCTGTTCTAGGGGATGAAGTCACTCATACATCAAGCTGAGCCAAGTCCTGAATGGCACAGCCAAGCCTGGGGCCAGTCTCTGGGGAAGGCTGTGGGAGGGAGAAAGCTCATGGAACCCAGGAAGAGGGCAGAGGAGTGAGGTGGAAGGAGGGCAACCTCGGCAGCTTCCTTACCTTTTGTTCACCATGGCGTAGGAGGTTTGGGTTCTGTTTATGTTACTCAACCTACAGAGAAAGGGATGATGCCTGCAGGTAATCTCTGTAAAGGGCATTAACACAATGATTTTCCTAATGACTTAGTATTATTTACTTTTCTGTTTTTCCCTAGGCCTCAAACTAGATAGGAGAATGATTTGTGATGTTATGGTACTATGGTATCATTTCTTCTTTTATTACTTTTTTAAATAGTAACAAAGTTAACATTGTTATTTAACTATTTCTTTCTTTCTTTCTATAATTTCTTATCCATTCAACAGGGTATCCCTGAAGATCAAGAATTTGTCCTAAAGAATAGCTCTCTCAAGAATTCTCTTTATAATAAGTGAAAGAATTCCACCTCATGTCACTTTCTCTGAGGTGAATTATTTTATTCATGGAACAAATCACAGTATGAATTAGGATGCAACTTACTCTGCACATGTAGTAAAAGATAAATCAAAGATCACCACCAATCCATCTTTTGTGACAGCACACAGAGCAAAGCGTCAATTTTCACCTTCATAAAACATTGAAGCCACAGGGGAAAAAATGACTTTTGCTAGGGGAATAATCAGAAGCATATTAAAGACTGCAAATAGGAGGCAAGATTGCAATAGTTCCCATTTAGACAACATAGAGAAAATGTGCAAAAGATATGCAGTTCCTCAAAAGAACCAGAAAGCCAACATGTGAATATTGGTACACTGGAAAGCAGTTTTGTAACTAAAGCTGAGACTGACAGGAGGACACTGCATACAGAACACCCCTGACATTTTCTATGAACTCATACGCCTTACAAACTTATCAAAGTGGTCATAAAATGGAATAAATATGAAGATAAATGGGGTGATACTAGGCAAAATGAATACCTTAGAGTTTGAAAGCACAGTGAAATATTATGAAAGAGTGACATATGCTTAAACCTCCAAATTTCATCCTCTCTATTTCTTTTTAGGATTACTCAGTAGCCAAAACTAAATAATTCAAAAATTCAATCTACATGCATAATAACATTCACTGAGTACCACGTGCAAATGCCTTACGTGTAATTTAACCCTCACAAATCACTGCTGTCAAGATATATCAATTTTTAGGATATGGGTCCAGCTACTTAAACAAAGAATCCAAAAGACATTGACCTACGAAGTATGGGTTTATTTATTTTTCAAGGAGCATTTATATAAATATGTGAAACGAATGTAGCAGAGACTTCTGAGCGCCTCCCTTGGGTAGATCCATTCTGAAGCCCTGAGCGATGAGCAGCAAGTTCTATTTTCATTTATTTATTTTATACTGCTTTTCTTAACACTTGTAAAAGATCACCCCCCAGGAGGTCGGTTATTTTTCTTTTTTATGAAACAAAAGATGAATGGGACAAATTTGAGGGAAAATTCACTATCTATACGATTTCCTCCATTTTATCAATAAGGACCACAGAAGCTGGATCTCTTGCAAGAAGTCACATGGGCTTGCACTTGAAATTAGAACCTAGGTCTCTGCGCTGTAAGACTTTTCATCATTCTGTGATTGGTGAAGCATGTACGCATATCTTAGAATTTTATTTCTTCCTGGAAGTATTTCAGGAAAAATTGCTGGTCAGTCCAGAAATGACAGGGTATAATTGTCTACACCGCTTGGTCTCCATCTGTTCCGATGGTCTGGAGGGCGAAAGTGAAAGTGACAGAGACCATATGAGGCCCAGCTGCCCAGCTGACCAGACAGCCGGGTAGGGCGCTGCCACGTTCAGATCAGCCCAGAGGTTAACAGCACAGATCTGCGAGGTAGATGCTGCGCCCTCAGTCAGCAACTTACAGCGCAGGCCCGGAGGGGGCACATGAAGAGGGCCTCGTCAATTAAGCGTGGCAGCTCATTTTTATAAGGGTGTCAAAAGGGATTATTACATTTCACGCCTTAGTTTGCTTGGGGATAAAAATCAAGTAACAGCAAAGGTTGTATTTTAAAAACAGCATTTAGCATAAACTCGTGCTTCTGGCTTTATGTCAAACTGTCAAAGAGCTGCTGTCCAGTGTGATCCATGTATTCCTTTCTGACACAAGATATTTCTTCATACTAACAAGTAAAAACATGATTAAAAATCCCGATGAATAGTTAAAAGGATCTTATAATTTAGAAAGTGTTAATTATCCAGTAAAAGGCTTCAATTCTGAGTATGAGTGAAATTTGAATGTGTATTCAGCATTATCAATTTGCCTCAAACTTGAATGTGATAATATAAGATTAGACCTTAACTCTTGTTTTCTTATATGTTTCCTTACTGATAGAATATTCATAAAGCCATGTCATATTAAGTCATAGAACTTAGTCTGTGTATACATATGTGTTTCTTTCATTTCAAATTCAAAATGAGTTCAGAGGTTTCTATGTAATTTATATTGAATTTATTGTAATTGAGCTTGATTCTCTTGTCTTTAGTGAACCATAGACATTCTGTATTTGTAAGAGGTTTATGAATTCCAGAACTATCTGGTAGCATACACAAACAGTTCAGATGCTCAATACATTTTCTTAGAGATAACTATACAGTAAGTCACCAAGTTATGAAAGTCCCGGTTGCAAACATTGACACATAGGAAGGCACCACCCATTACCAACATTCACAGATGCAAACAGAGAGCAGAAATAGCCCTCGAGTCTGCCAGGCATCATTACAGTTGGGCTGTTGTGTGCTTACTGTGCATTTTAAGGTGACTGTAAAAGTAAAAACAGTTTATTTACAATACTTTTGTGAGTTTTTATGCTTTACATTGTATATTTGTTTCAAAGGTGTATAACATTCACTTTATGAATAAATCTTCTGTTCTCAGAACTCACACATAAGTTGGGGACTTAGTTTAATTATGTACAAGCACTACTGAAGGGTAAGTTCTAATAAAAACCAGTCCCATGTACCACAGTATCCTTAACAGCTATTCTGTCTTGTGTGCATGTGTTCACTCCCAACCTTTAAATATTATTGTCTCAATATGACTAGCTTGACACTCTCTCAGGTAAATACATATTTTTAGTTCTTGTTAATGGTATCCCATGCTTCTTACCTTTAACTTGTAGCAATGTGTACCCAGCTATGTTCCCCTAAAGTCCATGCACAGAAGAGTTGTTCTCTACTTTCATTCTACTGATAGGAGGTGGGCACTTTAAGAGGGGGTATCTAATGGCAGGTGCTCTGGTCACTGGAGGTATGGCTTCAAAGGAAGAATGAGACCCTGGCCCCCTCTTCCTGTCTTGTCACGAAGTGAACAGTTTTGTTCTGCCATACATTCTTCACCCTGATGTTTGCTGTGCCACAGGCCCACAAACAACAGTCAACCCACCATAGGTGGAAATCTCTAAAATTATGAACCCAAATGAATCTTTTTATAAGTTGATTATTTCAGTATGTGAGATAAGGGTTCTGGAAAACTGACTGAAACTTACCCTGTTTGATAGGCTGTTCTATTCAGCTTAAAACCTTACTTAATATACCCCACTAAAACATTTGTAAACTTGGTTGTGTGCAAGTGAAAGGTTACACAATGACCAACTTTTGGTGCTACACTGGGAAGAGTCCATCGTACATCCAAAGGTTGCAGGAAACTATTAAGAGCCACTCTAATGATTGACGCAGTGAGGACAAAAGAGAATAGAAGTAACTCTAGAATTCTAAGATATTTTCTGACTAAACAGATCATGGACCAAAAACTAGTTTTGTAAAAATTTTAAAATGCCTTGGAAGCTGTACTAAGCTCAAGATGTACAGTGTACATGTTTTGCGCAGCACAGCCTGACTCTTTGCCTAAGATCAGAGCCCTGCTAACAGTACGGATGCTTTGAAAAAACCAGCACTGGATTGTATTTACTTGAGTAAATCAAAATGAGTAGTAATTTTATACTGAGATTAAATTTCTCAACTACAAAGTGATTCTTTTTTTAAAGTTTGTCCCACCTACCTGCCGATATGAGGAATATAATCAGTTATGTTGCCCACAAAATTGCATTTTCTTAGATTCTGAAATGCTCCATTTTGTAGCAATTAAATATAAGTTAATTGGGTGACTGCCTGGCTGACTGCCAGACTGTGTACTGATCTTCTGAAGGACCAGGGATTCCTGGGGTGAGGGTCATTTCTCTTTACAGGCTGTCCAGAAAACAACGAAGGTAGAACATGATTGAAAACTTGGTATGTGGCGTACAAAGTTACTAACTAGCTTCAGTGGAAACAAATTTCTAACTGTAACTGAGATTTTAAGTCTTTAAATTTCTGCTCACTATGTTTTTTTCTGACTTACACAAAATACTAACTTTTAATAAATGGCTTATATGCATGTCAGAGGATTAAATAATGCAGTGAATAATACATCAAACCAAAACTACATTACTTCCACAACTGATAATGACTCAAAAATAATACAGCATTTGTATTTCAAGGTTTGGATATAACACAATGCCTTGCAAAAGCCAAATGTTTAAGACAAAGTTTAAAGGTCATTTTTTTTCTATTTAAGACACTGTAGTGAGTTGACGCACTTTATTCTGACATTCATATTTGGAAAAAAGATTTGTTTACAAGTTTCATAGAAAAATGTGAGCAAATTAGAAATCATTGCACGAATAGACATAGCCTTAATTTTTCTGTGTTTCTTTGACTTTTCCCCTTTTTCTAATTAGTACATATTTCTTTTATGAAAGGATATGCCTAAAAAAGACAGCAAGTTATTATAAAAGAAAAAATTAGTTCTTGGAAAGGGAGTGATGATTAAAAACTACTATATTCATACAAGCAAAATTGCTCTTCTTTTGATGCCCTTACTATTGAGAACTGAATCTTTCTGTATAAGTATAGAGTGTATTTAGGGTATGTTTCCAGTGTCATGGGTGTTAGATAAGATATGTCTGGCACATTACATTCTTAAGGAATAATTCTTGTTTATTCATTTTTTCTCTCAATTTCCCACTAAATTTCCAAATATTTTAAAGTACAAATAACAATAAAATGTTATATAAATAAGAACATTTACAAAAACATTGTACCATGCTCTTTCTCTTCACATGACAGTATGAATTCAAGACTGAATGAACAGACATGAATTCTAAGACTGAAATGCCTAGACTTATATAAGAATTCATAAAATATTGGGTTCTGTCTTGATGAAATCCAAACTAAACTGAAAGTATCTTTGCATTCAATCATATGACCACTTCATTTTACATTGATTGATTTTAAAGAGACAGCTTTCAATGTTCCCCCAGAAGAAGAATAAATTGTGCTACTACTTTCCACATCAAACTATATTGCTCTGCCAGTCATGTGTAAGCTGAAGCTAAATTCCTGAAAATCGCAGTACTGTAACACAGCTCACCTGGATACCTATGAGGACATAATCTTTGTGCGATCTGGGATAGATTAGTATACATAATGTTGTAGAACTTGCTACAAAGGAATATTAATTCCAGAAGAGTAGGGATGGGATAAATTGTCTTTTTCACAGGATCAATAAATTTCCTTTAATAGCAACCACTACAAGGTGAGACTGTGTGTAGATTCTAAAATGTAAAAGACAGACTCTGGTTTACTGCCCTGAGAATTGTGTCCTTAGAAAGTCATACATATCTGTTATGATTGATACATTTTGTCAACTTGGGGAGTCTAGAGGTTTGGCTGAGTGATCCAGCAGGAAGCCAGGGTGCTTACTTTGTATACATCCTGTGGAAGAGGAAGGCATGGAGATTGTGTGAGAGCTACATGCCCCCTGGGTGGGGGGAGCCTGTTTACAATGTAAGGGAAGGAAGGAGGCTGCTTGCAGCCGTTCCTCCCTTTTGCTCTGGTTGTTTTTGCTGTGCTCTGCTGCCATGCCATGAACATTCACCCTCTGCCATGTGCCACTCTGCCTCTAAGCAGCCAAGTATGGACTGAAACCTCCATAAACTGTAAGCTAAATGAGCCTTTCCTTTCTTCACTTTGAGTGTTGGGTATTTTGTCTCAGCAACGAGAAAAAGTAACCAAGGCAATATCTCAGAAATGCCCTCCAAAAGGGAAACTAAGGATCTCTTGAATGGAATGCAGTTCAATTTCATATGAAGACCTGTAAAATATTTTTAATGCTGGAAAAATATTTAATGTTCCATAGATCATGAAAGAGGTTGTGGATATAAGCTGTTACAATTCTATTATTGAACAAGTAAAGACTAATAATGAGTTTTAAGGTTTGTTTTTAGTTCTACAGCAAATGGTATCAGCTTCAGGCGGCCTGAAAAGAGAAAGGTTTGCCTCTCATTTGTTTTCATGCGTACAGTTTTTATGTTTTCTGCTTAGCATCAGACTTTCCTTTCTGAACACTGATTCTCAGCTCAGGATACACCAAGGAGCCTGCGTAGCCGGTTCCCATAATTGTATGAGGTTATAGCTCTATTTTAAACCTCTTGGCCTACATCACTCATAGTGATTCTACCTCTCAGCTCAAATCTTGACAGACAAATGAGAAGGCATAGACAGAAATACATTTCATAAAGGAATCTTAGGACTTGAATATTCTCAAAACTAGAAGCATTCTTTACTTTCATTCAGTTAGAATATTAGCTTCAGGACCCTTCCAGGCCCCTTTACTCACAGATGTTCAAGTTGCTGCTGTAAAATTGCATAGTGTATGATTAGAACTTATATGCATCCCCCTGTATATGTCAAATTGTCTCTTAGTAGCTTATACTGGGTAATACAACATGAACATCACAAAAAGTAGTTGTTATGCACTAGGGAATGAGACCAGAAAAAGGAGTTACATGTTCAGAAGAGATTCAGATTACTTTTAAATATCTTTGACCCACAGTTGCATGAAAACACAGATGCAAGGGCCAACTGTACAGTATAAAAATCAATAATGAGGTGTGCTCATGTTGAATAGCTCATAAATCAGGCATTGTACTAATGTGAAACCAAATTAATCAGCGTTCTGATAACAATCTAAGTCCCTGGATTTATCTAGAGCAATGAATGAAAATAAACTTTAATGTTTATGGGCCAATACCTTTAGTTATTTTTTTTTTGGTTGATTTATCATTATAACCTAGATCTCAAATGTCCCCCAAAACTTTGGGGAAGACTGAAAGTAGAATGAAGGATGAATTAATCTGGTAGAGGAAATTTCAAAGCAGCCCAGTGTTCAGGCTCGTTTGGGTAATGCTCGATGCTGTTAGCCAGAGAACTACAGTGAAAAGTAGCAGCAAATATTAAAGCCAAAAGATGTGAAAAATTTTGTCATTTCAACAAAAAATGAAGTGCCTGCAAAGTTGGGGCAAATGAGACCACAGTTGATGAAAAGATTAGTAAACAGAAAAACCAAGCAGTTTACATCAAAAATGATGCCTGGAAGGTATTTTAGGAAGCAGTAAGACCCCACACTTTGCAGTATTAAAGGTGCAAAAATGAAACGCTTTGCTTTTAGAAAACCACTCCAGGGAGCCCATCTCATTCGAGGCAACTAATGTTCCGAGTTCAGCCATTTGGGAATTGAGGCATCTGCATCCATGCTGCAAGGGGTCTTGGCTCCTGTTCAGGCTGGCTGTAGACATTAGCATCCTTCATGTGGTGCTAGTTTTATGGGCATGGAAAATGTAAAAGTTGTGATCTCAGGACACTTCCACTCAGATTTCAAAAGAAATGCTATGTGGGCAGGAAAAGTGCCTCCGAAAGGACAGTGTGAGGAGCCGTGAATGAGAAGCTGAAAATGCAGGAGAGACCCCAGGAATTTGGAAATACATGAGTGTAATTGTCTACTGGGGAAAGGCCTAGGCAGTGAGTGGTACCACCTTGCAAGGTCTCTAAGGCAAAGATCAAGGTTAGTTTCCTTGTTATTTAATATTCCTTCAACAGGCATCTCCACAAGAGATGAATTATGGGAGTAGTTAAAAAAGTAAAATTATAGTGCTTTAAACTAGTGTGCTCTTCAAACAGAAAAGCGAAATAAGAAGCCCTGATTACTAATTGTCAAGAACAGCTTTCGATATTATTCAGCCATAAAGAGGGATAGATTTGGGGCCTTTGTAGGGAAATGGTCACAATTGAACACCATACTCATAAGTGAAATAAATCAGAGGTACATGTGCAGGCAATGTATTGTGTCACTGGTGTAAGAACCTGAGGGTGGGAATATAAACTAAGAGACATGAAGGAAATCTGTTCAAAAGCAAAGAACAGAAGGGACGAGGGGAAGGAGAAAAGAAAGAGGCAAAAATGTATGTAAGTATGTAAGTATATACATATGTGCAGGATGGCTAACATGATTCTACTATTGTATTATGTCACTTAATGGTAAGGAATAGTTGATGACTGGTTGTTTAATCAATCTTGTATGTCTATATGTGTTCTCCTGAGCATACACTTTGAAGATATCAATATGCAATGCAACAACTATTGTTGGTTTTCTGTTGCTTTGTCTATAATTCAATTCTGATTATACTGTTATTGTGCTACTTTGTGTCTCTTTGTTAATGCTTTCCGTGTTTTTTTTTCTTTTTTCTATTGTTGATGTAGTTCTTTTTCTTTCACACTTAAAAAAAAAAAGAAAAATTATATAAAGAAAAGTAAGTAAGTATGTATGTATAGGCAGCATATCTAACATAGTTGTACTACTGACTTAGGTCACTTTATTGTAAGGAATAGTTGATGATTAATTGTTTGATCAATTTTGCATGTCTATATCTATGTTCCTGAATGTACACTTTGAAGTTATCAATATGTAATGCAACAATCATTGTTGATTCTGTCACCTTGTCTGTAACTCAGTTTTGATTGTACTATTCTTATGCTACTTTGTGTCTGTTTGTTAATATGTTTTTGTTCTTTTACTTTTAAAATAAAGAAAAGAACAGCTTTCACTAAAAATTTTAAATGGAATAGCAATTAAGCAAGAAGATCTTACTTAATAGAACTAGAGGTTTACCTTTTAAAAATAGGTAAATTAGTTAATTATTCCACATTTACTCTATTCTGCCTTCTTAGCTTCTACTCACCTTTCAGATTTATGTTTAAATGTTTCTTTTTCAGAAAAACCTTCCTTTAATTGTCAAAGTAAATCTAGGTCTTTCTACAGGGATTCTGTTACAGATTCTAGTTTTTTACTTCTACACAGTTTTTAAAAGTGAATTACATAGCTATATCTTTGTATAGTTATTAAATAACAGGTTTCCCCATCCCTTTAAACTATGAGTTTTATGAGAGTATTTTTATTCCTTTTTCTTTACTTCTTGTTTATTAAAAGAGAGGGTTACATTTTATCTCCATCATTCAGTTTACTCCCTATAAGGTTTGTTGATTTAACGAAAAAAGGGGTGAATAATATCTCCCATTTCTAGTTTAAGAGCCCTGAATTATCAAAATCAAAACTAAGCAATTGTGAGACTGTCACTATATCTTATTATAACTTCAAGTAGACAATTCGTTTGCTTCCAAAAAGTTTCTGTAGGTCACATTCTTTCTTTTGTAGCCAACGTTATCACAGTGTATGCTGCAAGACATATCTTTAAAATTTTATCAATGGACAAGGTGACAACTCGCAGGAAGTAAATTACTTGCAAATTGGAACATGAACAAAAAGAACTGTAATTTAAAAAATGTATTTTTAAAATGTGTTATAATAAAAGACACATTGTCATTATCTCCCTCAAAACACTCTCGTTCAACACACATCGTGCCTCATTCTCTTCAGTTCTGTTCTCATGGTTGCCTTGCTGTCTTGAACGGATTCAAATATTTACCTTTTATGATCATTTCGACTTTGGGGAAGAGCCAGAATTCATACTGCGGCAGAGCCTGGTAATAAGGTGGATAACATACCAGAATGTTTTCACAACACTGCTTTTCCTTTGCAAGGTATTGGGCAACAGCATTCATGGTGATTCCTTTTACCATACCTCATGAAAATCTCAGGAAAGATGCCTGTGAGAGCTGCCTGGCAAGTGGCAAGAGTGAGAGGAGAAGATACATGTATTCAGGGCATGGGAGGATATTTGAAAGGGGATTCTAGCAATATGTCTTTTATAGTATTATTTGTAAACGTTCCCTGCATTTGTTTATCACACTTTGTATGTCACTTGTTTAAAATATAAAAGAGGATTTGCAAGAAGTTATTTAAAGAAAGATGGTGGAGAGATGAGAATAATCTGTGTTCAGTGTCTGCTACGCTCCAGGTTCATTTTGTACACTTTCACTGTAAAGTAATAGTTGTTAGTTGTCTCTATTTTGTAGCAAAAGATAGTAAAATATGAAGGTTAGCAAAGCCATCCAAATAAATAATCAGTAACTAGCACGTGGTGTAAGAGAATACAATGAAACCTGCATATGAATCTAGTATTCAGACTTTCCACTACAACAAGTGGTCTCCCTAGAAAAATTATAACTTGGATATCTTTCTTTCTTATTCTGAAGAATTTCTTAGGGTCTACTACTTTCATAGAGATGGCAAAAAATGTTCTAAAAACAGAAAAAATGTTGTGAAAGCTTATAAAACTACATACAACTGCAAATAGGTGTCTAACACGTATCAATGCAGTACTCTCATAGCAAAAAGACAAATGTAACTAAAAGGATGGACAAATCAACTTAAGATACATTGTGGATATAAAAGATAAGTTACAAAACAGCAAGTATTTTGTATTCACAGTCATTTCAGAAATAATAATGGCACAGAAATGTCATATTTAATTGATTCCAAAAGTTTGCTTATCTGGACACTTATTTGTCACTCCACCTTTGTTCTGTCAACCCTAATTCTCAGGCTTCTCGCAGCTGGATTTCTTTTTAAGTGAGTGCTCTTAGTGTATGACTGGCATTCAATGAGGGACAAAGGTGCAAGGCTTCCCTCTTCTCCTCTTCCTACTGTAGAAGGCATTTTCACAAAGCTATCTCCAGGGTTCCAGCTCCAACTGCAGGCTCTTACATCATGCAGCAAGATCCCACCATGATTACAACTTTTTCCCAGGTAGTATGGCTCATGTTCACAAATAACATTACATTTCTTTTTCTTTTTGTTCCAAGTTGCAGCAGTTGCTGAGCCCAGCATGTTTTACCTGAGGATACTTCCCTTCTTTAGACATTCTAACATCCCTGACTTTGAACTAAATCTGGTGATGCAGCATCATTGATTTATTCACAATTCCCTTTGAAAGTGCATGAAGATCACCAAAACAGGAGTAGCTTTAAAGAGGCAATAATAGAAAATTGCTTTGAGAAACACTGGATCGTCTCTGCACTTGTAGCTGGAGCACGTATCCTGGAGGAAAAAAGAAAACACGTACATGGGTCACCCCGAGGCAAAAGTGATTCAGTTCAGCCAGTATCTCCTGCACAAGCTGTTTAACAGTACCTTAACCAATTGCTCTTGCCTATATTTTCTTTTTGTGCTCTTTTCGGGGTTGCATATAATTAAAATATGTGTCCAAAATTTTTCCCCAAAACAACTTTCATATAATAAAAGAAACATGAATGATAGGCAAGCATGACATTGTTATTACTATTATTTACATTATGGGAAAAAAGGTAACAAAATAAAGGGAGAGTAATAGTTGATGCATTGCATGCTGTTATCTTTAAAGTAGTTGCTCCGAATACAAAATATGGGCATAAACTTTCTCCAGCTGAGTTTAGCACAAACCTCCCTCGTCAATGAACCAAGGGTCACTAGTGTAACTGACTTGCATTTTTTCCCTTTTCCCTTCCATTCCTTCTCCTTTCACCCATCCTAGTTCTTTTTTCCTGTTGAACAAGTACTTCGCATTTCATAATTGACTTTTTCTTTTTTTGTCTTTTTGAGACAGGGTCTCACTATATAGTTGAGGCTGGCCTTGAGCTACAATTTGTGGCTGAGGCTGGTCTTGAACACTCAACGATCCACCTGCCTCAGCCTCCCAAGTGCTGGGATTACAGGCATGCACCATCACACATGCCCAGTGATATTATTTTTTAATTAGTAGCATATTTTTTTGCTTTTTTCCTAATGGTTCCTAAAAGAATGGAACTTCATATAGTGGTGGATTGAAAACTGGTGGTCAACTTGTAACACCAGCTGAACCGGTAGTGCTGAGTGTGGGAGGACCACCTGAGGACTGTTGCTGGCAGCATAAGAGGCAGAACTGGAAAAGAAGAAAAACTGTTGGGATCTTGTTGGAAGATGTTGGGAAGCTATAAGGAGCTGCTGCTTTTCCTGGAGGAGCTTGTCACATTGGCTTATATGCTGAACTTGGCTGTTCTTATGGGCAAAGAAGCTCAGGATCCTACTGTGGGGCTATGTTTCATTTTAGGGGAGCTGTGGTCCCCACCTTGAGCATTGCTTCCTGGCTCTGGAGGGGAAGGTGGTGCTTCCTTTGGTTTTCTTGATACGAACTCAGCTGTCCTCACCATTGGAGGATCTCAGGACCTCACTGTTGCTGAGGGTGGCTATAGTACTTTTGGGGGAAGCTCTGGTTCTTACTTTGAGCATTGCTTCCTGGTTGCAGTGCAGATACCTCAGCCTGCTAGCACAGATCCTTCATCTCACTGGAATAGATTTCTAGCTTCCAGCACTGAACTTTGGGCCTTCCCAATGCAGATCCGTGAAACAGGCCTGCATGAGACATTGTCATGGGCCCTTTGCTCCCAGCTGGACTCATGAGGGATATTGTTATGAGCTTTAGGGCTTCAGCTTGACTCATGTCAGAAAATTACTGTGGGATCCAGGCTCTCAGTTGGATTCTCTGGTCTTGAGTGTGTGGACAGGTTTCATGCACTGTTTCTTTGTAAATGTCTCTCTGGGTGACTATTATAAAATAATTGTACAAAGTATGTGTCCTGTATTGTTCCCCTTGTAAACCCCAAAGTACTATCTATCTATCTTTCTATCTATCCATCCACCTGCCTAATTTTCTATCTATGTGTGTGTCAAACACTTGAAGTCATTATTTTCCACTTGTAGGGTGTTTACTTTTTTATAAGCTTATTGTGGAATACATTTTTTGGATGGTTCTAGGGCTCAAACCTAGGTTTTTCAACATTAGTAAGCACCTACTGAGGTACACCTTAAGTCCCACTGAATATTTTTTAATTAAATTAGCATGTTAACAGAACTGTTTACAATGAGAAGAGGTTATTTTAAAAGAAAAGCTATCTATTCAGTCAAAATATGTGCACCTAATCTCTGAAAATAACCACAGTAGGAATTGGTGATGTTCTGCATTTCTTGCTTACTTGGCAGAAGTTGCATGCAAACTGCTTTGCTAATTCTTCTCTATCACTCTTGCAGATTAATAGGCGCTCTAGCTCTTAAATCAAACAGTGTTTCCTTTTTTCATTAACTGAGCAACTTGTGATTATTGACATTTCCATTTTGTGTTTTAAATATTTTGTAATGGTCCCTTGGTTGAACAGCAGTCTATATTTACATTTGAGTGTTATCCGATACATTTGTGCCAGCAGAGAGATGAACTCGAAATGTGGGTGTTCAGCTGAATACATTAAGAAACAGTGAGATCATGATATGAATAGAGGAGAGTATGTTCCTGGGACAAGAAACTCTCAATTCGAAGTGAAGCAAAGTAGCAAGCTGCGTCCTCTCTGGTAATATATCTGGATGTCGGGATGATAGGAAAGGGATAATCCAGGAAGGGGTGTCTACAAAGTAATTACAATTTTAGGCACCGTTTAATTATTCACATTTTTCAGCAAGGGACGCACATTTTCAGCAAGGGATGCATACACACACACACATACACACACACACACACACACACACGTATACATTCATATAAACATATAAAAATACAATCAAATTGGGAAACATAAGCAATAGATATAAACAGACTCAACAAGAGAGAATCCAAAATAGCTAATAAGCCAATAAATATATGAAATGGTACCTAATTTCAATAGTCATAAAAATATGTACAGTAAAACAAAATAACACCATCTGGCCACCAGGGTGGTTAAAATTAAAGACACTGAAAATTATTTCTGATATATTGTCGTTACAGTCAATCAGCAATAAATATTCCTGTACTTCCATTTTTGCACCCGTGACGAGAACTGCTTTCAACTTATTAAAATTGTTAATATCACTCTGACTTGTAAGAGTGCTTTATATATCATGGTTATTAACTCTTTTGTTATGTATCTTAAAATATTTACTTTTGTTTATAGCTCCTGATTGTATAGTAAATTTAATGTTTTAAAATCTGTCAGTCCGGATTTGTTTAGACTATATTATAGCGTCTTTCTTTCATGGTTATGTCCTTCAACTATAGTATTTCTTTATTCTCTAAATTGTAAGTGGAGAGAAATCCAGGCATGCATTAGCTTGTGCATCAGAATGGTTTTAATAATGTCCCAAGGCATTGTGCGCATTATGATTTCTTTACATTAAGACCTCATAACTTACTTACTATGGAAGTTATTTATTGTAAGTTCCTTACTACATTTACTTACTAGTAAGTTACTATACTTACTTACTATGTAACTTACTATGTCCTCAAAACGTCACCCTGGTCCTTCGGAAGTGTGTTTATAATTGTTATATGACACCTCTCTTTTTCAAGAAATACAGTACCCCCAAAACTTGGCGTACATTACAGTAACCTGTAGTATTTTAGAAAATATCTGATTCCCACCCCGTCAGAAAATTTCCCTTCCATAGTTGAAATTATAGTTCTGGCATCAGAAATTTTTAATTCTTCATGATTTGTTTTAGTGTGTAGGCAAAGTTGAAAATACTTGTACAGTCAGAATATTTTGTTTACAGAGGAAACTCATCTTATCAAATGACTATAATCTTCGCGGTGGCAGTGCCCTTCTACAGAGGTTCCTAACCATTTGATGACTCAAAATTTCATAAAGTCTGGAAAAACCACGGAGAACTGCATGCAACCTAAATTTTCTGATTTAAATATTTGGGCTAATAACTGAAAATTTTCATTTCTACTAAGCCACTAGCTGATGCTGGTTCCATGGGCCCAAATCTGTAAAAGAACAATTTCTTTTTGATTGGTATCTACATATGCTTAATTTCTAAAAGAAATTGACAGATTCTGAGTAATTATTTTCTCCATTTTAAATCAAAATTATTCAGACAATAAGTATAACATGTACATTCATTAAATAATTTTAAAATAAATAAATTAAATCAGGTTTTTCAAAGACAATGACTCTAAAAGTTTGATTTCTCAGTGAAATAAGTAGGAAAACCATGGATTCCTGACAGAAGCAGAAATTGCAGTGCTTACCTAAAAGCATGGAAATAACAAAATTAGCAAATTTGGTGGTCATCTATATATTTTCCATAAATATTTCTTAAATGCTGTTAGTCCTTTAAAAAATAAACCTAATATATGCATGATAAAAAATTAAAAATATAAATGTACTGAAATGATTTACATGTATATGATTTATAATATACAGAAAATCTTTTGCATAGTAAGAAAGATAAAAAATATATTTTTTTACGAATAGACTCTAATTAATCCATTTTCTGCTGCTAAATTAGAATACCACCGACGGTAATTTTTTAAAACTTAAATTTTGCTTTTCGGTTCTGGTTGTGAGGTCCAGTATCACAGCGCTAGCATCTGCGGGGGCTTTTCTATGTCGGAACAGCAGAGGGCGTCGTATTGCTTGATAGAACGTGTGAAACTCAGGTTCGTCTGCTTGTTATAAAACCATCTTCATGATCTGTTTAACCTGTATTACCCAAATTTCTTATTCTTGGGCAAACTACCTGTTACCAAAACTTCAAAAAGTAGAGGTCTAGTTTGGCTTAAAGTTTCAGAGGATTTAGTTCAGAGTCATCGGGCCAAGGCAAAAGCATCATGCTAAAACCACATGGTGGAGTGAAGCTGCCCCCTTAATGGTGGCCAGGAAGCACAGGAGTGAAACCGGGCCAGAGACGAAGGGGGCAGGAAGCAGACAGGGTAGGTCTCGCTTCCCTGACCAACTCGCACTTATCCAAGAGCATGCAACATTTTTTAAAGTGTTGTAATAATTATAGCAGATTATAAGTCACTGTATTTTGATTTTATTTGTCAGCATTTAATATTCTGAATAGAAGAACAATTTCTGATTAATTTTTATTAAACCATCTTATAGATTTAGGAAAGTAAATTTTACCCCCATTAAATGGTCATAAATCTAACTAAACTGTAAATTAATTTATGTACTAGATAAAATAAGTCATATGACAATCTCTATGCTGTAACAGTGAATGTTTTTATACAGCTAAAATCTAAGTAAATGTTAATTATATTTAAATATTTCAGATATGACTATTGCCACATAACCTAGAGATTGACTTGGTATATTCCTTATGTTATGTGAGGTAGAAGCTTCAAAGTTATAACATATAAAATTTTATTTTCTGAAGAGGATTTCTGCATGTAGTTAGTTATGTAATCTGGAAGCCCAGATGGTACATACATGGTATCTGCTGAGAATCGTTTCACAGTAGGCTTCACAGAAATGATCATGAAAACTTCCACGGTAATGTGAATATTTTATTTGACCTAAACTTAGCAGAATATTTCAAGGAACTTATTTTTTTGAGGTCTTTGGATTCAGCCATCCTTTGCCAAGTCTCTCTTTACTCTTGGGAGAATCTTTGGGTCCAGCATGTGACAGGAGCGGTGTTCTCCTCAAGCAAACCCTTAAGAATGTGCCTTCTGTATATCTCATTTTGACTTAGTAAACCAGGTACTTAAACCTTGTGTCACCAGTTTTGGTCAGAATTACCAATCCCCAGGCCATAGGAAAGACCCACTTGTGAACCTATTATACCACATTGAAAATGATCCCCTAAGGGCTCAGAACGTGAAATTCTAGTTATCAATTTTTGCTTGTCAGTTTGTTTACTAAAACTTTGCCTCTTAGATTCACGTAAATGAAATAGTTTCTGTACTACATTTATTTAAAATCTAAAGAAATTACTCTTAAATATATGAATTGCCTTCATGACACTTTGAAATATCATAGGAATTTAGAAACATATTTGAGAAGTTATAAACCTCTAATTTGTGAATTTGAGAGTCCCCCATTTTTGTTACTGTACTACCACAAAGAAATTTCAATATTCTCTATTATGAAAATAAAATGTATGTAACGAAGGGAAGAAGAGGAAAAGAAGGATGTAAATATACTCTTTTAAATGAACCTGTCTGCCAAAATTCTGCCTTCCTGTGTAATATTTCAGACACAGAAATTCAAATAGATTAAATGCAGCACCAATAGTGCATGCTGATGTTTTCCAGCTTGCAGAGCTAAAAGATCAAAATTGACCAAAAGATATTAATAGATGAGAAACTATTTAGGAAATATTTTTCTATTGGGTTAAAGGAAAAGAGGAGACACCCAATACAATAATTAAAGACGCTGTGAGCTCTTGAGAGGAACAGTAATTGTCATTACATTACAACTGATGTATTGAAGTGGGGTGAGTGTTTGAAAATCAAGCCCATGAGTCTCCTAGATTAGCCCCTAACAGTTCTATTCCCATTGTCTACTCCTTGTTTTCAGTAAAGTTAGTTCCAAGATCCAATTTTGTTTCCTAAGCATAGTAGGGTGTTAAGGACGAAAGTTCATGGCCTGGCCAAAATCAATGATTCAAAGAAGTAATGTGAGTAGTTTGGGCTCATTGGCTTTTCTCCAAGTTTCTGATCCTTGAAAAGGCTGCTGTCCAAATATCTGCTCCACATTTTCCTTCTCTGTCCAAAAATCAGTGTACAAAGTATATGTTTAGAATACACTGTTTATCGCCTAAACTAATATGTTTTTAATAATTTAGTTTTTGTAATAAATATTAAAAAATAAAATGGGTGGATGAAAGAATCTTTTCACAATTGTTTGTATTCTTTCCTGATGAATAATTTTCTTCATAAGAAACTTCTTTTCACCACATAGTGTTATGAAGCTCTTATTCTAAAACCCTGTATTTGGGGCTATGGATATAGTGCAGCATTCAAGGTCCTGAGTTCGAATTCCTGTACCAAAAAAAAGTGAAATAAAACCCTATACTAGAAATATACTTCTCCTGTTAATGACCACTATCTAGTCACCTGAAATTAATGTCTAATTCTCTGCTGCAATTTTAATGTGACAAATGAGTGAAGTCTGCAGATATTCAAAACTTGTTACTCCAAATAAAAATCTGTAAAGTTACTCTCTCAGATGAGACTAAATTTTCTAGATGGACATAGATACCCTTCCATAACACAGTGTTCCTGTAAATTATTTCACCTCAACTTTATAATACCATTTATTTTATGTATACATAATATATGAGATATATATTACTTGTTGATATATGAATTCCTTGTGAAATGACACTACAGTCATCTAATTAACATGTCACCCCAGATACCTTTTGTGTGTGTGATGAGAATCCTGAAGATCCACTTTCTGAGAAAAGTTCAGAAATACAATAAATTAACTATAACTGATTTTGTAAATTAGGCCTTCATTCTATTTTCATCTTAAAACTAAACGTTTGTACCCATCAGGCAATGTTCTTATTCATATCTTCTTGGGGAGACACTAGATATCTGGAGTTTTAGCTTAGCTTAAGGACATAAAATTAAGACCTGTATTTCTACAACATGTAATGTATTTATTATTCTTTAAAGCTTTTATTATAGCTTAGTGATTTTCTACCTGCTCATATGTAAGTTCATATTTTATTATTTTGTTATTGTTTTTCTTTAAGAAGACCGATGGAGAAATTAAACTGACCAAGTTTGAGTCCAAACATCACCCTATATATGAAGCTGAAGCCAGGTACTCTAGACTACGTTAATGGGTGAAGTTTTATGTGCAATTTTCTCATGGCATAAGGGGATAAAATACAGACTGTTGTGAAGAATAACTCTTTCAACTTGGAATTTTAAAAATGTAACCTATTGTACAACAATATAGTGTTTATCTGTATAATCACATCATCTAGTGCCTCTAGAAATTTATTTTTTTTACTGTACATAGGCCAATAGATGATCTCCTTCATCTGACTGTGTCTCAAAAGTCAAACATCTTGTGTGAAGTCTATGACAATAGGTAATCACCAGAGCTAACATGAATTGGGATTAATTTAGAAGCAATTAAACAGCAAATCAGTGCAAGGTAACAATTTCAAGATCTGACACTATAATTTCATGAAAACCACAGTATCAACCTGAGTTGGTGTAGTATATTCATGATTATCAAAAGTACACTTACGGATTTGAAATTTTGAATTAGTGAATATTCATGATGGGTAGAAAAACAGGACGGGAGGTATGCCCTTAGTATGCGATACAGCTTTCAGGAATTAAAGGGAGAAATAACAGAGTGAAAGAATAAATCACTTTAAGGCATGTGGTCCACTAAATTTTTTTGACCAATATATTTTCATTAACATTCTGGGACTAGGAAGTACTATATTCTTTCTGGATAACAGGTAATATAATTATTAAAGCAGTATCTTGTGGTTGCTCTCATTCTTGGAAATTTATTCTCCTTTCTTGCTTCTCTGCTATATTTGTCCTGAGTATAGATTATCAGGGCATCTCCCTAGTACAAGGTTGGCTTTTCATCTTCTTTCTTCTGCTGAGAAAACATGTATCTTACATAATAGGATGTCTAGTGTATGTTTTCAGTGCTGGTTTTTTTTTTTTTTTTTGTACCAGAAATCAAACTCAGGACCTTGTGCTTGCCAGGCAGGCGCTTATGCCACTGAGCTATATCCCCAGTGTGTGTACTTCTTGATGTGTCACAGTGTGTGGTGCCTCCAATGGACTCTATAGGAAGACTTGAAACATTAAACAATAAACTGATCCTCTTGTCTCTCTCCCTCAAGTATTAGGTATTTATACATATTTACACAACTTTATACATTTACACTAACTCTGAGCCATTCGTAGGAGAAAAATAGGTCTCCATAATAGTTTCTTTTTACCATTACCTTTATATAAGACCAAAATGAGGAAGCTGTAATAAAAATCATGAAAGAAAATATTTCTTTGATGACATACACAGATTCCCCATCTTGGTAGCTCTTGGCTGATTTTGGGGAGTTATCATGAGTGTGCTTACATGATTGATATATGTAATAAGTGAAATAAATTGAGTAATATTATAACTATATTGAGTGCAAGAAAATATTTATAGAAAATATACATGTGTATATAGTTGTCATGTTGAATTTTAAAGGAAAATCTTAATGACTTTTAAACCATCATCTTGATATATGCACCATTTATACTTTCCTACCTTTTTCCATCCTTTGGTGAAAGTTATAGATAGACTGCATTATATTCAACTGGAAAAACTTGTTTTCCTACGGCCAGAGATGTCACTCAGTGACAAGTGTACTGGCCTAGCATGCAAGACGATTTGATCCCTATCACCACAAAATGACAATAACAAAAATTGTTTCCCTAATAAAACAAAAAAATCACTCATTAATACTAAAATTATCATGTCAAAGCTAGTTTTCAACCACAGCTATAATTTCATTATATGTTAAATGATTTTTAATGGTTCATAGAAATTCAAACTTTTTTAATACATTGACTAACTGTATTAATTTTATTAAGAAAAAGAAATAATTCAATTTTCATTTTTATTATTATTACTGAAACTTGTTCTTAATCTTAATTTCTTATTGATATCATGGGATAAATTCTTACCTGTTTGGGTCTATTCTTAATGTAATATTACAAAATATGTGGCCCAAAAGCCTCCTAGTTTTAAAAATTAAGAGATTGGAGCTTAGTCTTGCATCTCACAGTGTTTAGTACCCTAGAAAAATCATATCCTCTCTAGATATTCTTTTTTTCTTCTACTGCATTTAGGGTTTTATATTCCATGTATGGTTTGTTATAGTTATAAAAGATTCTACATTTTCAATTTTCTGTGGGGATTTAATTAAACCAAACCTTGCATTATATCTTTCCATTGTTGATCCTTGAAGAGGAGCAATGTATGTATAGTAAAATTATTATTAAAGTTAAAAGCTAGAAATTTTTCTTTCTTATTCCTTCTGTAAGTTAACCAAATGTTTTGGAATACTAACCATGTACTAGGCATTTCTGGTAGATACCAAAGACCACTGCAAATTCCTGTGAGTAAATAGCTAATGTAGATTTTAAATACCTGACACTGAGGTGTAGAGTTTATGCACATACATTATTTGCCATGTAGTGTCAACCACATGATGTTCCTCATTTTTATGTATTTTATTTGTTAATCAGAATGTAATTATAAATGAAAGAGAAACATTTTATTTTGAATACAATAAAATTATGTATTTTATTGAACAAAAAAAACCTGAAAGTAACAATGTCTAGTTTAGGAAAGATTATCCCTGTCCAGCTGACTATATATAAATTTATTTACCCTTCTTGGCTGCTTTTTAGTTCAGTACTTGGTGCACAAATATTATAGTAGCTGAGAAAATAGCTTATGCTGAACTAATTCTACCATGAAATTTCCAAGGTTAATTTTCAGAGAGCCACCGTACATACATAAAAGATGATCAGGTCAACTTTCTGTATAAAATATAAGACAATACATTTGTGAAAATTCAGGTCCAAGACAATTTTATACATTTCACATCTTGTAGATTAATTTTGGAATAAGCTCTTTATGTAACGCAACAAAATACCTTTAAAATACTAACAATCTTTGACATAAATATTGCCTATTTTCTCATCTCTTAGTTTTAGTAAAATGTGTAAAAAATTTCTAGGACAGAGTGCAAATAGGAAAGACAAAAGAATAAAAGAATGGGAAAGTTTGTCAATATAAAATGAGAGTGAGAAAAAAAATCACAGATAGCATGTTAGACAAATAAGCAACAAAATATATTTTAGAAACCCAGATAGTACTTGGTCGCTATTTTGTTCACAGTAGCTACAAAAAATAAAGAATAATAAAACAGACTAATGAGTCTGTTTCCAAAATGTGTATGAAAATATTAAATGTGTCCAGTTGTCCTTTTTGTTTAATATATAGTTTGCAAAGTTAACTACATTTGGTATTGAAAAATCCAAAAAACCTTTCAGAAGCCATATAATCTGAGCTTCAGATGACAAAATTTGTTTACAAAGTTGTCATGATGAACTTTGGCCTTTATTTCCAAGATGTCTGTTCAAATTCTAGGCTTTAAAATATGAATTTCACAACTTCTCCTGACTTCTGCAAATATCAACGACTAAAACCTAACTCTACTCTGAAAAGATCCTATGCAAGTCAACTGCATATATATCTGTTAACAGATTGTAAAACCCGTGGCCCATTCACCTAGTGATTATTCAGAACTTCAGGAAACTCCTCTTACAAATGATTGCGACATTATTTTCTCTTCATAGACAATGTGTGGGGTTGCAGATGCCCGCCGCGCATAGGAAGACACCAACAGACACTCACTCATGCAATTCGCAAGGGGTCTTTATTATCCAGGCATGCGTGGGGCTCACTGAACACACAGGAACAGAGAGCCCCGAGTTGGGCCAAGCAGGGCTTATATGCTTTAGAACAAAGGGAGGAGGGGTTTTTGCAAGCGCGGTTACAGAAGCAGATGGCATTGGTTACTTTAAAGGGGCTTTTACATTCTTTGGGGGAAATAGCTACGTGGAGGTCTGGGGTTAGTGGCAGAGGTTGTTTCCTAATATGGATAGAAGTAGCCCAGGAAAGGTATATTTTACAAATTCCTTAGTCATGAGGTTTGTCCTTATCTTGACAGTTCAGGCCCTCTGGTTTACCCTGTCCTTGGGCGGCTACACATTGTAACAGCTTAACTCCCGGAAGGGGGAAAGGAGGGTGGTTTAGCACAGCTCATGTATCATTGTTACTAGAGAAAATTTCTCTTACAAATGTACTTGTTGACACAGATATTAAGAGAGTATGAAGTACATATGTCCCCTTGTCTCACAAAATGCTAATACTTTAATGTTCAGACCTGAAGGTGTGTTATTTTAGTTCCTTGCCAAAACATAATCTCTTATCTTGAGAATAGGAAAGCACCACATAGGACTAACTGTTCATTAGCACGATCTTCTCACGCAAGGCCTACTCTTTCAAGTGATGATCACAGACAAAGCCGTATCATTCCACACCTGACTGCGATCTTGGACACTGCCCTCTGATGTTTTTGGCCAGCTTTTGACCATAGTCCTGAGTTTACTTTGTACAGTTAGCATTCTGTGGGCTGGCTTTTCAGCTATCACCAATGAAACCCCTTTACCATTCAAAATTAGCCTCAGCTCTCTCTTCGTCTTCTAATCATATCACACAAATATGTGTGTGTGTGTGTGTGTGTTGCTAGGGAGTAAATTCAGGACCCAATGCATGCTCAGCAACCACACAATTATTACTGAGTTACATTCTGCACCTTGGCAAAACACTAAAAAAATCATCAAATCAAGCAGACTCTGCATACATAAAACCTTAAAATTAGGTCACATAAGAAATAACTCAATGACAGAGGTGTGGAAAAATTTAAATGAAATAATACAAAGGGATATATTTAAGAAAGTGTCATGGCCACGGGGAATAGCCTCATGTAGTAAACACATTGGGTAAATTATTAAAATTCATGTTTACAAAGAGATAATAGTAAAATCAAGATGCAATATGTGTATGTACCAATTTACCATAAGATATGTATTTGTCATAAAAAATATACTGATAAAAAGGGGGAAATAAGGTATAATACACATTTCTGATATGAGGTATAAAAATGAGACTATATGTATTGTGCTATTATAAAATAATTATAGAAGTGTATGCATATGCACAGGAACGTAAAATATTGGAATTATGCAAATTTTCAGGGTATAGGAGTTATTGAAGTATAATTTTCCAAATTTGCTAATACAACTATCCTAATTTTACTATTATATCACTTTATGATCCATCATGAGAAATGGCTAATACACTTTTGTTTATAGTTTTCTTTTATATTATCTTTTCTTAGACAGACCTTGTTAATTTGGATTTGAAATGTTTCCCAGCATTCATGTGTCAAGAGCTGGGGGTGCTAACTAATGAATTTGGGGGAAGTGACTCCATAATAAGGTTTCTAACTTTGATTGGATAAATCTCCTGGTGAGACTATAATTTGGTGACATTATGGGGAGATGTTCTGGTTTGTGTCTGGCTGTCCCCTCTAAAGCCACATGCAGTGATGGGGGCGGGGTTCTAGAGTTTGTCATTGATTCATGGTGCAGCGCTGGGATTAAGGGTGTGAGTACTACACCCGCCCCAGGGCAGATAGCCCGCATGCATTATAAAGGGTAGAAAGAGGCCTGTCTCTCTACTTCCTCTCTTGTTGCTTTCCCTGCCTTCTGCTACCATAATTGGTTGTCCCTCTGCATGTCCCACCCTGCCCTGAGGCCAGTTGATTATGGACTGAAACCTCTACAAACTGTGAGCTGAGGAAACCTTTCCCCCTTTAACTTTGGGTGTTGGGCATTTTGTCTCAATAACAAAAACAGTAACTAAGACGGGACAAGGAAAATTGGAGGTGGGACTAGAAGTATTGAACTTTGGGGATTTACCTGGTCCCCATCATTTTCCTCTCAGGTTGCTTCCCTCTCTCTGCTTCCTATCATGAGGTAAGCATATTTCCTTGGCCATGACTTTCTACCATGATCAGATTCTGCCCTGCCTCAGGTCCACGGCAATGGAGGCACGCACTTACAGACCAAGACCACTCAAACTGTGAGCTAAAATAAGTATGTCTGCTAGTAGGTTGACTTGCATTGGGTATTTTATCATATCATTATTATTGTTGTGTTGTTTTGTTTTTGTCTTTGTTGTTGTTATTTGGTTAGTGTTTTTTCCTCTTTACTGTAACGTAGTGACAACGCTAGCACATAACTCCTCGTTATTTCCACTAGGATAAAATATTATTGTTGGAAAACTAACAATACTCGCTGCTAATTTAACATTCAGTCTATCTGAGCTTCACTGTTGTACCATTTAAATTTCCCTCCTATTTTGAGCTGCCTCCTTCCCAAATCCCACTTCTAACCTCCCATATCAGGAAGCAATATTCTTACAACTGTCAGATTCTATTTATATATATATCCTACTTTAATCTTACCATTTCCAACTTCACACCTCACGTCTTATTCAAGAAATAAGAAACAGAATTGTATTAGTCAACTTTCTTGTTGTTAGAAAAATATGACACCTGCAACTTAATTGAGGAAATATTTAATTTAACTCATGGTTTTAGAGGTAAAGTCCATGACTCCAAGGCAGGGACATCATAGAGACAAGGTATGGTGGAGCAGACCTGCTCATTTCATGGAACCAAGGACACAGAGCTCAGCAAGAGCACCAGTGAGAGAGATACCCTTCAAAGGCCACACCCCTCAGGAGCCACCAACTCCAACTCCACAACACACTGAGCTGTGAACAATGGGGGATTAGTTCATTGTTGAGTAAAGTGTCCCATCGTCCAGTCATCTGTCCATTCAAGTTAACAATGTCCATTAAAGGTCGTGAGCATGGCACCACTTCCTGCACCACTCTGACCTTTATGCTATGGCCATATTTTAATTTTTATGTACATTAAAATGGGCACTTATATTTTCTGTAAAAGAATTTACTGGTTTTAATGAGCTATGAGGTGATTAAAAAATAGATGTTTGTCTTTACAAGCTGGACTTCCTTTTCCATTTGCTGTTATCTCCATGTAAACTGAAGTTTCTGTCTTTCCATTCAAGCTGGAAAACATCCTTTAGTATTGCTTTAATACATTCTGTTTGAAATGAATTTCCTCAGCTTTCATTCATCGGAACATACATTGATTTTGTCATTTGTTTTAGAGAATAATTTGCACTGGATACAGAATTCAGTTTTGATAGTTTTTTGTGTTCCTTTAGTATCTTCCAGATTTTACTGTATTGTCTTTTCTTGTCCATTGTTTCTGAAGAAAACCTTTCATTTGTGTTATTATTCTTTTGTTTATAGTACATCTGCTTTTCCTGTGGCTGCTTTGAATATCTTTCTGCTTTGGACTCTGATGTGTGTTCATGATATACTTAAATGCATCTTCTTTGTGTTTATCTTCCTTACTCACTCCTGACCTTGAAATTCTGTCAAAATTTTCATCCGTCAGTTTTAGTAGCTCTGCCTGCCTCTGTCCTCTCAGCCACTCTCTTCTCTTTCCTCTCTTCTTTTTCTCTCTCTCTCCTCTCTGTCTCTCTGTGTAAAAATGTTCCATAGATTTGGGTGTTGGGTTATCTCATTCACTTTTCTGGAATAATTTTATGTCTCCATTCTGCAGATTGTAATTCCTATTAATATGTTTTCTAAATTCCCAGCACTTCTCTATCATACTCTAAATTGATGAGAGTCAATCTCTAAATTCTGTTTCCTTTAAGAATCTTTCTGAGTCTTAAAGTGCATCGGCCATTTGTGGTTGAACTGCCATGCCTTCAGCCAAGGACCTGTGGGAAATTCTCCCAGCCTTCAAGACCTTCTCTTAATGCCCTGTACCACACATTCTACTCACTTCAAGAGCCCCATACTCTGCCTTTTTAGATAACAGAGAATTCCACGTTCTGCTAAAAATCCTGATGGCTGCATGGGTTCTCAGAAGTTGTTATTCTGCAAAACATTATCTGGTTCTCTGTTCTTTCAAGAATCATAGCCTGTGTATATGCACATTTTTTCACAAATATTTGAAATTCTAAAATTTATTCACATTCCTAATTGGTTATGTTGTGCCTACTTAAATATAATCCTCTTTCCTTGTTATTATTTAACTGTTGCCTTTAGTTGTCTAACTTCCCACTGTGTCTTCACAAAATAATATACTCTCTTATATTTCTGTTTTTGTGATGATTTCACATTTTCTCTAGACTGCAGAACTTTGTACTTTTTCAATTTCTGTCATTTTCATCACTCGATATGTATCTTAGTTACTTTCTTCTTGCTGGGACAAAAGTACCCTACACACACAAGTTGAAGGAGGAAATGTTTAATGTAACTAACAATCTGTTAGTTTTCAGGCCGTGGTTGGCTGGCTCCAAGGAAGAGTGCCGTGGGAGAAGAGGAACAGTGGATGGTACGGTGAGCACGAAGCGGCAGTGCCTTCCTTCTTCTTTCCCTTTCTATTCAATCCAGGCTACAAGCCTATTCGTTGGTGCTACTCATACCAAACGGGGCTCCCTCTTCAACAAATCCATTATCTACACCCAGAACCATGCCAGTGCAACCAGTAGACTAATCTGGTACCACACACTGCGATCTAGTAACACACACAATGGTCCAGTCTCTCCCAAATTCCCCATCTATGACTGCAGGAGACTTTGGGAGGATACCTAAGCATAAGTCATAACAATTTGGAAGTTTTCTGTCATTTAAAGTAGAACGGCATGAAATTTCTTCCATAGGCATGAGCATAGAAATGATCACTTGGAAATGATCATTATATCTCAGCCTTATCCTTAAAGGCTAAAGAAGGAGATTTTGATACCACCCAATATGTAATGAAGTTTTCCTCCATTCGACTGAACTGAAAATTAAACCCTATTAATATCAAGTTTGCTCTTTTTCCTTATTATTATAAACACAATCTTAAATACTGCAGATCCTAGATTCCCTAAATGCTAGAAGTGGTCATAATGACCTACTTCTCACCCTAGAGAGACATGGTGTGGGCATTAGGTGGGGCTTTGGAGTAAATTAATTGTTTTTGCTGCTTAACAGCAAAGAAAGATATTTCTACACACAAATTTCTTCCATTACATTCCCTATCCCCCTTGTATTTGGACTCTCTGCCCAGCAATTTTTTACTCTAACCTTGAGAAGAACTTGACCCTACAAGTCTCTGATCCTAGAATAGCAAAAACATAACAGATGCAAACAATGGAATAAGGCTGTAGCTTGCAACTAACTTCAGCTTGTCAACCTCTTCTTGAGCAAAGATATGTGAGAAACACTTATATGGTGTATAATACAGGCAGTTCTTTCAGCTGTTTCTTATGCAGCATTTTGTAGCAACCGGTGATTGAAACAATAAGCTAAAATCAAATCATAAAGATGTTTAATTAGGAGACTACAGTAATGTCGTGTATAATAATCCACTTCTGCTGCTAGACTGCCAGAGTGCAATATTCAATCCTATTGTTTTTAATCACAAGAGTTTCAGTGAAATTAATTACCCAGTGTCAAAGTTTTCTCAGTTGTAAAATAGAAACAATTATGGTGTATTTTTCAAGGGTGAAACAAGCTAATCATTTAATGTTTATCTGATATGTACAAGATATTTAATGTTCACAATCATTATTCAACTCAAACTGGTGAGTTCAGATTTCATTCAACAGGTCAGTGGTTTTTAATTACATTTCCATGAAAGATGGTGCATTGGTACTTTGACTGAGGTGTTTTAGTCTTTTATAAAACATATTAGCTTTTTCTCAGTATGCAGTAAATTTAAGAAATTTAACATAAATTTGTTCTAGAAGTGTTTATCACCTACATATTTTTGAATTTTTTGTACTTGGGACAAACTGTAAGCAATATGACAAGTAAAACTATAGTATATTAATAGAAAAATTCAGAAACAACCAATTATACTAATTTCAAATCTAATTTTTGTGTATACATGTGGTACTGCGATTAAACCCAGACCCTTTATATTAAGGTAAATACCTAGACTTTTATTACTTTTGAAATTTTGAGGCAGCGTCTCCCTCGCCACTAAACTACATAGGCTAAGCTCAAACTTGCAATCCTCCTGGTTTGGGCCACCATATTTCTGAGATTAGAGATGTGTAATACCAAAGCTAGCTGAATCTATTCTAAATAGATGTGTATGTTCACAGTCATTTTCACATTGCACAGGCCAAACACAATATATTTTCTCTGGAAAACTGCTGCTCATTCTTGTGATAGACATGACTATGTCTTTCAGGCACATTTTACAAAAATGGTATTCTACAAAAAACACAGTAGCCCCTCGTAGTGGTGCATGCCTCTAATCCCAGCACTCAGGAGGATCATTGCAAGCTGGAGACTAGCCTGGGCTACAAAGTGAGCCCAAGGCCAGCCTGAACTGAATAGTGAGACCCTGTCTCAAAAAGACAGAAAAAAGAACACAACAATTTCTATATTACATGTTCATTTACTATGATTGTTATCGAGGATTGAGAATTTCTTAAAAAATGTGTCTCATAGTTGACTCTCATTTCGTGGTCAATTTAAATTTGAAAAGTTTATCTATAAAGGCACAAAATTTAAATAAATAAAGGACTATAAGGGAAGTGGGAAAATATATACCCATAGAAATACGAAAATGATTACCACTTACAAGGAGGGAGTAGAAAGATGTGGAGTAATAGAAAAGATGCTGGGGAAGTAAACAAAATATGACAACAGTTAGATGCAAACGGTGGGGAGAAAGAAAACATTTCTTAAACTTTAGTAATAAATTAAAATCATCACAAGAACTGGTATAAAAATACACATATGGTCTATATTACCATTTTCCAAAATTATGCCTGAGAAATGCAGGAATTGTGACCCAGAATCCACATATTCCCTATTTTATTCTGATTTACATGGTTGGGAGTCACAGTTTGATAAAATTAGAATATGGCTTTCTCTAACCACTTGGAAACAGTTGACTGACTCTGAGATTTAGAATCATTTAGCTTTTTATCTGTCCCAGCGACTACTGGTAAGGGCCGCTGCAGATGGTGAGTAAAAGGTAAATGTAGCTCCATAGTTTTATGCCTCAGCACCTGGAAGGAAGATGTTCCATTGATAAAGATGGAAAATATAACGATAAAATCGTAATTTTAGAGATAGGAAAGGTAGTACATGTCCTCCTTCCTCCCTTTCTTCCTCCTTACTTTACTTTTCCTTTGAGTTGAATGCTGGACTTGGTAGGTTGACAGAGACCACTGTGCAGTGGTTCTGAGCAGGATTTAGTATTAACCGATTGGCTTTCCACATTTACTTGTGAGTTTTCCAAAGCTTAGGCACCTTGTCTAAAGATGGGCCATGGACTCACAGTAAATGAACCTCTATGAGTCGCTGGTTTCCGCTGAGCCCTGTATTGGCCTGTGAAGCTGTGACGCCATGAAGGATAAGATAAGGCCGCAAGTGAGCACATCTGGCTCCAACCCCAATTAATTTAAAGGAAACTATAGCTGCAGACTCCACACTCCTACAGTAAGTACCAACCTAAAGATAAGGCGGTTCTCCGCATTGACATAATTCACTACTTGGGAAAATTCTCCCAAGGTCCTGCTCAGATTCCCATGTTTTCTTCAGTACCCCCTTCCTTTGTTTGTGACCCAAATAAATACAGGTTGTCCAGAGAAGTCTTTGCCTGCACCCAGAGAATGTACCAGCTGTAAGAGAGTTAGATCTTCCTGGACCCCTAAAATCATTTCAGTTGTCTCATTTATTTAAGCCTTTGCCATCCACTTGTTTGGGAGATTGCGGGTCTGATCAGCCTGCAATAACTAAGGGCTACTTAACCGGATAGCAGGTCACAGAAGAGCTGCATTACTAAATAACAACTTTCTTTCATGTACGGTTTGGGGAAAAGATCTGTGCAAGGCAGGGGGAAATCAAGACAACCACTTCATTATTGATAAGTATCAGTTGGAAGCTGAAATTTGGACTTCTTCACCTAACATGAAGATGCTACTCCTGCCAATTCTATTAGGTTGAAGCAACTGTACCTTCCAGATCCCTGGAAGCAGCTAAAAGACTCACCCTGTCCACCTCATTTAAAATTGTCCTCTTCAAAGTCTGTGGTGTAGTTCTTGTAGTAGTTTTCATTTGTAACATACGCTTCAGAAGTCAAACTCAATGTGATTATTGCTTTACTTGAGCCTAAATATTTTTGTCTTTTTCTCCTAGATTTATTGAGGTGTATATCTGACCAATATAAATTGCATATATTCAAGGTGTGCACTATGATGATTTGATTTAACATACACGTTGTGAAATGACTACCTTAGCCAATTTAATTACCAAACATACCAATATATATAGTTACTATTTTTACTTAGTAGTAATTTTGAATTTTTTCTATATACATTTAAGATTTAATACCATTAACAAAGTTTATACATATATAGGAAAGACTAAATATCTTAACGTAACTTTTTTCTCTCTCATGTATTAATTACAACGGCCGGTAGGTTTTACTCTGGCAGATTCACACATACAATAAATTCTTTGCTCCTTTTCAGCCCTATTACCTTTCTTTCTCAGCCTCTCCCTAGTGAACCATAAATTTTATGAAGTTATGGGACAAATTTTATCTGTTCACTATCTAATATACAAGCCTTTGTACACAGCTAAACCAAAAGTTTGAATGATAAGTGATTTGTCAAGCAAATATATTAAAAAGCATTAATAGTTACTTTGATTCTGGTCAGATGTTATCCTGTTTGTTAATATCTACTCACACTCAGGTTTCATATTATTGATGGCAAAGCTAAAATGGCAAAAGCTACTAAGTCTTCTGCAATAAAAAAGAGCTGCAAGAAGTCAGTCTGCGCTCAGTTTAGGTGAAACAAAAAGCTGCAGAGTTTTAAATGCCTGGGTGGGCTGACTGTAGGCCACCTGGGTCTGGTACTTTCACCCGTCTCCATCACTGGAGGTCTTTTCACAACTTGAAACAGGGCGCTTGCCGAGGTTGGGTCCTACACTCCACAGAACAGGAGGTAGGCCACTAGTTTACTTTT
Source organism: Dinomys branickii (assembly GCA_004027595.1). Classification (NCBI taxonomy): domain Eukaryota; kingdom Metazoa; phylum Chordata; class Mammalia; order Rodentia; family Dinomyidae; genus Dinomys; species Dinomys branickii. The sequence goes on along the minus strand of PVLD010005695.1, from coordinate 54,624 downwards.
TACATTTAGAGTAATTTCTCCAGGGTCCTTCAAACTGACAACCTTTTATAAAACAACTTACAGCTCAAAGGGGCAGAAAAAGAACTGACAATTCTACACTGTGTAAAGTGATGTAAGTTAAGTCAGTAGCCAGGCGGCAAAAAAGGTCTGCTTAGTCTGTAATCAAACCGGGAGACTAATTCATAATCAATTATTAATTATTAATAGGTTTGTTTCTGAATTAGGTGTGTTTTTGCAGTTTTCCAACAAAGAATTCAAATTATGAGCTTCATACTTTTTGTGGTGCCCTCATGGGTACAGTTGATACGCACACAATTTTTTTAAACATTCTTACTTATCTATCCCAAACCTTCCCTTTATTAAAGACAGAAGTGCAAGAGCACCGCGCCTGCGCTTCTACTGACCATCACTGCCCATGCGCTGGGCCTTCTGAGCGTCTCACGTCACAAAGTGCGTCCTGCCCTTCCATACTAGCAACTGTAAGCGTCCATAGCAGCAGTGGCCGCCGAGATGTACGAACTTCCGGTTCTTGCGGGCGCCGTGGCAGGCACTGCCGACGCTTGCCTTCTGCCGTCCCGGACTTTAGCTCCGGGTCTGGCCAGCGCTTCCTTCCCCGACGCGCCCATGTTCTCACGTGCAGCCAGGGTGGCGGGCCCGGCGGCGCCGGCGTGGTGAGAGGGCGGCCCGGGGATTATGCCGGCCCAGCGCTGCCGCTGCTGCCTCAGACGCCTCCTCCTGGCCTCGGTGCTGCTCCTGCTGCTTCCCGCACCGAGCGGGCGCACGGTGGTGCTGCGGGCCGCCGAGGCCGCCCCGGGAGCCAGGCCTCCGGACTCGGGCCCGCGGACCCTGCCGCCGCTGCCCGCTGGCCCCACCGCGGCGCAGTCCCCGGGTCGCGCTGCGGCCGAAGGCACAGGACTTCGCGGCCCGGAGGGCGGCAATGGCAGCAGCCCCGGGGCGGGTCTCGGCAGCGGGAAGGCCGGGGAAGCCTCGGTCGGGGGCGGCCTGGCCGTGAGCCCCAACAGCGACGACAAGCCCATGACACAGCGGGCCCTGACCGTGTTGATGGTGGTGAGCGGCGCGGTGCTGGTGTACTTCGTGGTCAGGACGGTCAGGTGAGGCGAAGCCTCCAGGGCACAGGCGCCGACCTACTTCTGTGGCCCGCCCCGCTCCGGCCGGCAGCAGCGGGGCGCCTGCCGGAGAAGGCGAGGGTAACTGCCCTGGTAGCCTGCGCCGCCTTGGGAGGGTGGGTTAAACCGCCCAGAGGTTGCAGGCTTGCATTTATAAATGAATACCGCTTAATCTCCAGCGAGCTTGAAGCCCACTTCAGCCTCCCGGGACCCTGAGATGAAGGAGTCTCCTATTCGTTTGAATTTGCATCACACTGTCTTGTGATGTTTTCCTCTTACAGCTCAGAGTATTTGCCTGTAATTAACTTGTCAACACTGTGCCTGCCAAAACGCAGACGCTTTAAGAGAAGGAGATCGCTTGAAAAGTCTTAACGTGCTTTGTCCAATACTTCATCAGTGGTCGTGGAAGAGGGGGATTTATTAGGGGTATTGTAGTTTTATAAAATTTGGAAGAAAAGTTTTTTTTTTCCTGTTAGTATTGCCTTTAATCCGCGCTTTAGTAGTTAGATTGTACCTACTTAGCTGGGACCCCGTATCAGAAGAGTTGATTTGCAAAGCCAAGACTGCACCACCTGAGCTGAGGAAAGCTGTCCGGCAGTCCCCGCCCCCATGGAATGAGAGTAGGGGATAGGATGACACTTGTTTATGTATTGCTTTCCAAACTACACTTTCTCCATAGTTCTCTAAATTCTACCATTATGTAATATACATATATATATGTGTGTGTGTGCATATGTGTGTGTATATATATATATATGTTGATGCTATAAACTAAAAATTTTCTTTTAAAAAGAAAGTCGTTCTATATCTAAATGGAAAACTAACATCACTTGGTTTGAATGCCTTAGTAAAGAGGTGCAGTGAAAGTCACTGTTTCTGGACACATGATCCTTAACAGAGTCTGTCTTGAGACCTGTTCTGTTGATCTACAGTATTAAAACTATTTTAATACAAATGGTGCATCCTTGTATATGTCATTGATTATCAATGACGTCATTGATCCTATCATTATTTCAGATTCTGCATTGCACCTAACATTAAAAGTACCTCTTGTGAAGTTTTGGTGTAGTGTCAGAAAAAGAGTAGCCCTTGATATCTAAAAGCTACTGTCCCCTTTCAAGCGCTATCCATATGACGCTGGACATTTTTATGTTCTTCAATCAAACAACACATTGCAAATGATCGAATGTGGAAGCAAATATCAAATTCTGCCTCTTTTCTATTTTTATTTTCTCTCCTATCATATTAGGCCAGATATTAAAGAGATTTGGGGAAAAGAAAAGAATGGCTTAAGTGCCATTCTTTTCACTGTTTTTGATTTTGAATATAGTTTTTAAATAAAATGATTGTAATGAATTATTTGTAATCAATAGGCATTTAAAAGTTTTTCTTAGGTTTGACTTTTGATATTAATGTATTTAATTTATACAAATATAAAGTCTTTAGAAGCCCTGAGTAAGTTTGAATATAAAAGCATTTAAAGTTTTGAGAACCAGTATCTTAAGCCATATGACTGAGATAGTTGCTCATGATCACAAGGCCCAGCAAAACCAGGCCTGCTCTTTGTTACAGGGAAAGTTAGAACATGATCTACAGGTGTTAAAACCTTATTGTCAGTGCATTGAAACTTTCTTCTTTGCATAAAGATGAAAAGAAAATTGAAGCAAATTATTTTTCTCACTGTATAACTTATTTAGTACTGTCTATGTAATTCCGGTAAAGATCCAGGATACTTCTGGTTGTTGTGTTTTGTATGTATGTAAGTTATGGGTAGGGTAATGATATTCTTGGTGTGTCTCTTACCTGTTCTTCCCTTTGCTTTGGCTTTATTTATATCTTACATTAAAATGTTTATTGGCGTTGTATTTCTGTCTTCATTGCGGTACCACTTGGAAGAATAGAGCCTTTTCCTTCAGATTCTGTGGGGTGACTGGGTATCATGTTGTGCGGGGACAGCCACATTCTGAACTATAGCTAAAGAAAACTGCCTTCTTTCAGCAGCGTCTAACACATTCATGCATTCCAAGTTCTGAATTTATTTGGCTACCTAACAGCCAAAGCTTGATTGATGCTAATAAAGTCTGAGCAGTGTTCAGAAGCTATGCTTTTTGCTTCCCGATTTTGCTTTTCATCTTCATTTGGGTTGATTTTCCTGTTGGCTCCTACTTCCAAATATGTGTGAGAGTGAACCAGCATCAGCTATTTATGCCAATGGGAAGAATGGGCCAAAATCATGATTCCTTTAATTGATACGAGGTGACACGAAGAATATTTTACTTATAAAACTGAGCTCCATGAAACTTCCAAATTGTTTTAATGTAAATTGATTTCGTTACAATGAGTAAGCGGCTAGAAATAACGTCTGTTTTGAGTCCACAAATGATCCAAAGAACAATCGGATTGTTTTGGTGGAGACTGAAAATATACACCAGGAACACAGTGGGAACAGCATACGTGTCCTGAGATGGACGTATAATAATATATATGCGAACAGACTGGTCTTTTCCCTCCTGTATGCCTAGTGCTGATGGTTGCGTGCAGCATACAGCACGTACTGAACAATTGTTTGCTAATGAATGAACAGTGTTAGTTAATTCTTTATGTTGCAGTGCAGGATAGTGGAAAGGATTAGACACTTACGGATAACTTCTACTTACTGAACAAAGCAGTGTGAAGATCTAAAATAGTCTCTTGCCTGCCTGTAGGACATTCTTCCTATCATAAATGTATAAAGTCAGAAAAATAATCATTCTAGAGGCTGTTACTAGTTTTGAGTACCCAAGTTGTTGAATAATTAATTGTCTTTGCTGTAAGTGCAGAGGATTACTTTCTTTTTATTCTGTGCTATGGGTTTTTCTTTTTAATTCATTGTAATATATTGGAAAGAGACCAAAGTTTACATTATAGTCCTTCCACTTGTATGATTTTACCTGTAAGTCACTTCTTGTACCTGTAAGCAAGTCACTTAACCTCTCCATTTTCAGAGCTCCTTCTATGAAACAGGTGAAGCCATATTTGATGTGGTAGAGATGAGTATGAAACTTAGCATTGAGAGACTTCATTTAAGCAGTGTTTATTCAGCTGTCTGGTAATAGGCACAGGGGAGACAGTTGTGAGCAAAATAGACATTCCTGCCTAAGTAAATTGGAGAGCAGAGGTAGTCATAAATTACGCAGATGATTTATGAAGAAAAGAAAGAAAAGGCATTAAAGTGTAGATCTTCATTACACAGCCTCCATCCATTACCTTCTCCTGCTTCCCAGCCCATCCTCGAGTAATCATTATTTTACACTTTGGGGTCAGCTCTCCTACTTGCACAGGCAGAGGAAACATGAAGTATGTATCTCTCTGAGTTTGGCTTATGTAACCTAGTGCCCTTGAAAGTACAATTAATAGTGTCTTCCAGGACAGTTGTGCCCTGTGTGATAACTCAGCAATTTAGCTAACTTTGATTTTATGATTTTGCCATTTTCATGGAAGTCTTCTGCAGTTGGCAGAGCTTAGTGGGGCTGGACAATACACAGGCTTTTGGAATGCCTCAGCTTAGAAATGGCACAGTTACGTCTATTAAAGTTTTATTGGGCAGATGTGGATATGAGTCCATACACGGGCTGTATGTATTGAGGAAGGGATCAAGGGCAGTAGTAAAGTCAGCCAAACACAGTGACGCAGCAGAAGGATACAAGACCCAGAAAGGTGCCCGAGCTCCTGTGAAGCGAAGTCTGAGTTCCACGTTTGGCATTCCTTTGTCCTACTCAATACTACTCAATACCTTCTTGAAAGGATTGATTGATTATACTTTTACTCTTTCCTTAGGGTGAATTTGTACCTTGTAGAAGAGTAAAGCATGCTGTGAATAATACACAAGTAGTGCTTTTGCAGTTAAATTGATTTAAATTCTTTTGCCTTGTTTTCTTATGGAAAACATTACCCATTGCAAAGTTGTCCTAACTTCAAAAAGTGATGTGCCGTAGAAAACGAACAAAATTTATCCATTCTTTAATTGCTTTTTTGGTTTTCCTTCTAGTTTTTGGCTGGCATAGTTATACAACTATATTTCTTTTACTGCATGGTTTCTCATACCTTTAAAGTTTTAGTTTCCTTTAATTTTCGTTTTCTATGGCCTGTTATTCCTTCCAATATACATTTCAGGGTCCTCATGGGCCCTTTAATCTCCGTTGCACATCCAAACTGTCTTGCGCTTTTCTGTGTGTGTACGTGCACACATCTCTCCCTGCACTGACCTCCCAAGCAGACATCTCGACTGGCGGCTGTCTTACCATTAGCGCTGGGGCCACTACCTAGGTCATAATTCAACTTGGAGATTGAATGTTTTGGTTTAAAAATGTCTCAAGATCATATTACTGTGGGTGAAACTAGATAATTTTAAGTGGTAGGAAATGGTGCTTTCTGTCAGAAAGATTATATGTGGAGAAATTTCTCTTGTAGACATGACAGGTGCTATGATCACACGTCTTGTGCATTATTGTATTTCCGTCCTGTTCTAGTGGCAGGACTCCAATATTGAGCTAGCTAAAAGTAGCACTGTAATGTTGGCTGCGCTTCCATGGAAGTCAGGACTCTGAGGAGCACAACTGGAAAGCTGTTTGTGGAGCTGCCCAACCTGTGAGGAGAAAATGTGATGAAAAACGTAGTGATCTGGATATAATACAACCTCTGTGCTGAAAAAAAAAAAAATCAGTGTAGAATAAAGCTGTGAAAAGTCAGTGGGAATTTCTGTGTCTCTGTTTTTGTTGTTGTTGTGTGTGTAGTTTTTAAATGGAAAACTATATGATCACATTAAGAGTGGAAGACTTGCTAATAGGGTCTACTCAAAAGATTCTTGAAAGGACTTCAGATTGAACAAATGTAAGATACCAGTGTGACTTAGATAAGCTAAGGCATGGAAGGAGGCCTAAATAGAACCGTTCTCTCCCCATCTCTTCCTGTGCCCTCTTCTCGCTGCTCTCTTCCCTCCTCCCTTCCTCCCCCCCTTCCCTCCTCTTGTGTCACTTTTTCTTTCAAACCTAGGGCTTCACACATGCTAGGCAAGTACTCTGCTGCTGGGCTACACTCCCAGCCCACTCTGTTTTTATTTTATTGATTAGAAAAATGTTCCCTAAAAGCTCTACCAGAGGCATTCCTTTCTATTTCATTTGCGTAAACTACTTCATTTCCTCATCTTTAGGCGAAAGTTTGGCAAAACAAAAATTATATTTTTTTCCTGAGGGGCTCACACCAGTTATTATGGTAATTATGTAATCCTGGGCCAATGTTTTATTGTTCTCTAAGCAAAATCGTGGTTCTGCTAAGCCAAAAGAAGAGGGTCATCTGTGTACCAAAACAGAGTCTTACAGTGGTCAAAACTAAAAGCTAGACCAATTAAAATAATTGTATTTTTAGTGCAAGTAGATACTGGGTTATTACTTGATAAAAATAGGATGAACCAAAAAATGTGTTCCAACAAAAACTTTTGTCCAGTCTTGTATAGTGTGTCATCATTGTATTAAGGATCACAACTATTTTTGTCAGTTTTGTGACCTTGGTTAAAACTGCTTTATCACAAAGACAAAATAGGTTAATGTTTTAAAATTGCAGCTATGTAGTCAAATCCATTTATATGACTCCTAGCTATACCATTTACAGACCCACATTTTCTTTAAATGTTGCCTTTTGTGTATAAAATAAGGGTACTTACAGGATTGTTATGTGAATTGTGAGAAGTAATGTTTATAAGCTGCTTAACTATATGTGTGGTTTATGTGCATGCAAAGTAAATACTGGTTATTCTTACCAGGATTATTTTGTGTCTAGAATTGCAATTCTGGTACACTTAAAAAATATTTACTGTTTGCCTCCCTCTCCCAACATTGTTACTTTTATTTTTATACTTTAATTTTCATTATTTATGGAAATTTTCATTATAAAAATATACACATATTTGTACTATATAAATATACATATATAAATATATTTTATAGATAACTTCATGTATATGTTTCAAACCATATGTGTGTGTGTGTGTGTGTGTGTGTGTGTGTGTACACACATATACATGGGCCACCAAAAATGCATGCACACTTCAGGAAAAGGAAAAAAAATATCTAGAAGCCAATGGCTACCACGTTGAGCTGCTCTTGTAGTTGTAGAGGCCAGAGGTAACGTGTGTTACTCTCAGGATGTCTCAATAAATTTAGTATTAAAATATTTATACAAACTTTCCTGAAGTCAACATATGTTTTTTGGCAGAACTTACACACACACACACACACACACACACACACACACATACACTCTCTCTCCTCCGCATAGTACCTGGCCTCAGAACCTGTGACCAGCAAGAAGATAGGTGTGACAAGCCTGGAAATGGAGGAGGGAAAGTGAGGGGATTGGAGAAGCCCAAAGGTGTCAGTCATATGCCCATCAGAGGCCAAGTGGGATGAATCCTGCGAGTGCCGGTTTATTTAAATCGGATTTCAGTGTTGATTAGGAAGTAAATCTATGCTGAACTTTTACAAATGGATGTCAGAAGGGTAAGCAGGACTGAAATCCTAAGCTTTAGGGACAGTGAATTCTAGGAAATCCATGTAAAGATGGAGAGGAGAGATGACAAGGAAATTATGTGCCATACACTTTCATAGAGGGCGTCTTAAATTCAAATTTTATGACAGTTACTTGGTATTTACTTTAACCTGGACTATTGCCCAAAATACTATCAAGCATGAGGCAAATCTAAGCACAGTTGCTGGCTGTACGTGCTAAGTTAGAAGGGACTAGGTATAGAAAGTGTCTGTGAGGGAAAGAACACTGCAGTATTTTAAAGACAGGGAACGTGCTTTGGATCTGCTCTGCACTGCCCCTCAGTTGTTAGTAATGAGTATTTTACTAGAGATGAACAGTGGTAGAAAACTTTCTCAGAGCAGTCTTCTTTTCATGATACATTGATCAATGCCCTCATAGTGACAGAACTTGGCAATTGACAGGTGACTAAACAGGACCCAAGTAAAACATTACAAAAAGGAGCTAACAGAACTCGAAGTCACAACGATCTGAGACTGTCAGAATGGAGTCACACACATCTCAGCAGTTCTTGAGAGCTTTGTTGTTTTATATAAGATGGACTGATCATAATGATCTCAAGGGATGAGACCGCTCACTTTATGCTGTGTAGAAAGGCCGAAGTGTCTCTACCATGGGAAATGATCCATGTAGAAGGCACAGAATTTAAGAGAAGGAAATAAAAGCCTGTTTGGTTCTTCAGGAAAGGATGGCTGTGTTCCAGTGTGGTAAACTGAGGAGGTCGCCGGCCGGGTGGAGCTCGGTCTCTGTAAGTGTGACTGAAGGGGCGAATTCCTGTTCCCAGCTGCTCGGTTTGCTCTCTGCATCCTGGCTGCCCTGGGACGCCCAGCATTCCTCGGCCACACCCTTGCCCTTCCCACCCGCATTTCACCTTGGAGCGGCCTACTTTGGGCTGAACCCTGTCCTTTAAGTGGTGGTGTTGTGGTCACCAGAAAGTGACTAAGCATGTAAGCTAAACACGAGTGGTTCTAATTCGGATGGGAAGAATGACATTCACCGTGATGTACTTAAAATATCCTAAATGAGACTCTTACAGGTCCTAGAATGAGTATATATTTAATGTATTTAAATGTTCTCGTGCTTTTGTTGTTGTGCTGAAAGGCTATATAATTCACTTCCTGAGACCCACACTGAGATTTAGGAATTGGAGCTCTCCCTCGGGTTTTGCTGTGGCTATATTTCTGAAGACACTTCTTAAAGGTTTCTTTTTTCACAGACATCATGACTCAAATCTGAAATTTTAGCTACGTTTTACAGAGAAAGTACATGATGTATTGAGATTTGTGTATTGCATTCAATTTATTTAACATGTATGAAGCATTTCTGTGGCAGAATATGTGCTGTGAGCATAGTAGCAAGGCTGGATACAGCTCCTCTTGCCGTGAATTTAGTAGGGAGATTAGGTTGTTGCTTAAATACGTGTAAAGCTGCATCTTTGATGAGTCCCTTGCAAGCAAGACACATGCGCACTGTGGAGCCAATAATGGAGTCTGCTGTCTTGCTGACTAGAACAGAGAGGGCTTCCTCAAAGGAGGTGAGAGCTGGAGAAAGGCGTGGGAGGGGAGGCGAGGACAGGAGAGAGCACAGAAAGATTATGAATGCAAGAAGCACGTGAGTCTAGTGTTAGGAAAAGCATGGCCATCATAGGGGCTGAGAGAATGCCGTGCAGCTGGGGTGTGGAAAAGGAAGTGGCATACGGAGTGAAGGGCAGCGGAAGCTGGAGAAATTAGTCTGAGCCGTCCTGAGCTCACGTTGTAGGCCACGCTGTAGATTGAGATCTAATACTGAGAAATGGGGCCCAGCGCACATTAGAGGCCGAAGGGGTGCTTAGCAGGGTACCAGGGTTGATTGGAGTAGCCAGTGAGGGCGCTACTGTAGTAGGAAAAGAGATAATAGGAGTTGCGTGATGGAGCAGTGTACGAGAATACCACCGACTCCCAGAAAGTACAAGACAGGGCCTTACAGCCGGAGCAGCTATGCGGGTACGTTAGCGAAGCCTACTCTGAGGAGAACCAGCTGCAGGAAGCATGTTCAACAGAACTTCCGGTTGTCACAGCTGTCGATCTGTCACAGCTTCTGTGCCGAGGCCAGTGCCAGTGCAGCAGAGGCTGCCCATCCTGACGGCCGGGCCTCCTGCAGCGGGCAGCCTCTGCCCCGGCACGTCATTGGGCTGATCGAGAACGCTTTGGAACTGTGCCGCGAGCTTGGTTCTTCCTACCCAGTCGTCTTTACTGCCCACCCTTGACAGGTGTCAGAACTGCCGCTTCATCTACAGGGACCGCTTGCCTTCTCTTGTTTCCACTCTGTCCTTTGCAGGCCTTTCCCCTAAAAAATAAGTTCTTTATTGATTTAGAAGAGTTGCGCCAAAAAGGAAAATCCCACAAATGAGGTGGCTTGAAAAACTGAAATTCATTGTTGCATATGTATGAGATTTAAAATCCAAACTTAATGTACCAACGTGCTTCGTTCATTTTGAGGCCTGTGAGCAGAGGGTCTTTTCTAGGCCTGTTCCTTGACATGGGCATGACTGCTTCATGCTCACATGAGAATCAGCCCCTCTGCATGTCTGTCTGCAAATTCCTTTCTTGTTTGTTTTTTAAGATAACAGTCATAATTGATTATGACTAGTGCCTCCCTTCATGACCCCAGTTTAACTTACGTCCCTCTATAAAGACCTTGTCTCTAACATCACATTATGTTGGATCTAAACATGAATTTTTGGAGGACACAGTCCTACCTATAATACATCCTAATCCCCTGTGATGTCGGCTGCTTGAAGAACTTGAACTGGGAACTGATGTGTTGTGCTCTGAGCATGGAATTTGAAAATGAGAAAAATATTCGATTATTCAAAGGAAATTTTAGTGTGCGGCAAGATTGACTGGGTTTCCAAAAATTGTAGGCATCTAAAGTTATAGCTCACTTTTACTTCTTGTGTTGCTATGGAAAAATAAAAACTAGTTTCAAATTCATTCTCGATCATTATTTGGTGAAATGAATTCTGGTTGCTTTTATGCTAAAAATAGTCAAGACCAAAATTCTGTTCTGTGTGAGTAGTTTTATATTTGTTTATTGAGATTTACTCTGCTTAGATAGATATGTCTAACCACATGGGGTGTATATGGGGTGTGTGTGTGTGTGTGTGTGTGTGTGTTTAATATAGTCCCCAGGCTAGTTTGAATGTGCTATAGAACAAATTAATTATTTTATATTATTCCATACTTAATACATGCCCTGTAAATGTTCCATTAAAAGAAAAAAAGAGATGTGAGGTGGAGACAGCAAGTTACACTGATTGGTATTCTGTCTTTCATAGAGTAGTGAAATGAAATGGGGTTTTATTCTGTTGTATTTACTTTATGTGACATCAAATATTTTTGCATAAAATTTTATCAAGTTTGCTTTAGCAGTTTTATTTTGATAGTATGACTTATGCATGTCATTGAAACAGAAATAGTTCTTACCAACCAGAACATAATGAAATTTTAAGAAATCTGCATTTCCATTAACACAGTTGTTTAATCAACTTGAGTACCTAGAAGAAATCTAATCAGCAGCATTTATGTGTGCATGCCATGTTACGAGTGAATGTAGTTCACTGCAAGTAACTGTTTGGCTTTCCTCTTTTGACTTTGCAGGCTTCTGTACTTTCATCTCTGTGTTTTTAGATAAAGTTACTATATTTTGTATTAGTAGCCAAAAAAATAAGATTTTCTGTTTCAATATGTATGTATTAGGTCTTAGAGAAAAATGTGTCTATTTCAATAATATGTTTATAATACACACTGTGAAAATGTGGGTATCATGAAGTTAGTGAAACATTTCTTTGTGAGAAAAACACAAAACTAAGTTGTTAAAATTGGATAGGTTTTAAAGCCCACTTTATTGTTGAAAGATAATGCACACTTGTGAAGAATCACTGCTCATAACATGTATTTTTCTTTTATATTTCATGTTTTCATGGCCATGTAGGCGTCATGATCACATAGCCATTGCTTTGTGTATCTATGGACCAGAGAAAGATACTGAAAAAAGTAGCATTTAAAATTTAAATTCTATTTAATAATAATACAGGTTTTATAAATTCTATTTATTCTTGTATGAATTAATATATATATTAACATACTCATTTAAATTAAACTGCAGCCCTGTTTATTTAGGGCTTAATATTCTACCTATGTACATGAAGTCAGTTCTTCATGGAACATGAAGAGATCCATGTTTAGAAGATAGCATTTATATCCATGATTAAATAAATGTAGACTATAAAATATATGGAGAGTATTCATATTGACAGTATAGACTAGAACAAATAATAAGATGGCCCAATCAATGTAGTCACGTATTTACACCACACACAGAAAAATAATATTAAGCAGAATACTTTGGCCTTTCTTGGAAGATTAGGTATAATGAAAACCTAAAGAGTGGAGAAGAATATTAGCTGAGGTTTATCTTAAAAGTCCTTAAAGTCTTTGTTCACAGTTTTCTCCATTTTAAGACTTACCGACATAGTTTGTGACCAGCAATGTCCAGATTAGTGGCAGATTGAAAGTATCATGTATATGACCTGGGAGAATTGAATTTATTTCTCAAAATTACTTGAGACAACATTAAATTCTTCACTGACTAAAAATGCCAGATGTTTGGGAAGCCCATGTGGTCCAGAAAATGGAGCAAGAGACAAGCAGAAAAGGAGGAGAGGTTATAGCCCCCAGTATCTATAACCAGTGCTGCCAGGAAGTTTCTCTCACTCCTAACTTCACCTTTTAAATCAAAGGGAATTATGGAGAGCATCAGCCTCTCAACAGGTATGTAAGGACATCTTAGTTAGCAAACCAGGTGCAACTAAAGGGGCAATAGTGACCTACCCCTTGCCTTTTATTTACCCTTTTCAGAGGCAGTGCCCTTACTCATTTCTTAGTTTATCTTAGTTTTTTTTCTTAGTTTTTAATTAGAAGTTGGTAAACAAGCTAAATCCTATCCATTGATTTTTTTTTAGTTTGTAAAATCTAGGTAAGAATAATTTTTATACTTTTTCTCTAAATTAAACAAAACCTTAAGATAAATATGTGACAGAAGCCATATATGATCCACAAAGCCTAAATTATTATCAGGCTGCAGAAAAATATTTAGATGTCTGGCTTACCTGATGTGCATGTATGCACATACATGTGTACACATAAATATGTATTGTTAATATAACAGTCTATATTTAATTTCTAGTACAAAAAGTCTAATTTATACGTTACCTTTTCTTGCTACTTAAAACATTTATTTCCTCTTTCATCTGTTTACATTTGTAACTAAACACTATACTTACTCCACTGCGCTTTGTCCGTTCACCTTCAAGTGGGTATGTAGCTAGGTGTATAGCAAATGACTGGTGGATATTAACTTGGTTTTTGTCGAGGGTTAGTAATATTTATAAATTTAGATTACTGTTACCAGGCACTATCCATCCAGAAACTAGTGTAGTGCTTCACACATGTGCATGTGTTTCTGATTCCTTTGTCTTCCAGGACTTCCCGCAGTCACTGCTTATTGCAATTGTTGCCATAGTCTAAGTACTCGTTATCACAATCTTACTCCATCCAACAAAGCAAGTCCAAATTTCAGTAAATCAAATTTGTGATCCCTTGTGGAAATGACTCCTACTTTTTTAAGTGGATACTTTGCTGAAACACCCCCTCCTACATAGGGAGGTGAAGTTGTCACATTGCTGGTGATCTAGGCACTGACTGCAAGGTTTTGGTTTGGAGTCACTCAGCTGTAAATCACTGACTCTCAACAAGTATTTGGCTCTCAACAGCTTAACTGGTGAGATGCTTCTGGGAAGTGATCTTGTAATTGTGAATAAGCACACATGGTCGCCTCCCTGATAGAGCTTAGTACGACAGACACGTGAATAAATACCCACATAAACGAATGCACCCATGAATGCAAGTTGAGCTAAATGCTTTGAAAGAAAAGAAGTTATTGGAGAGAGAATCATGGTATAGAACTATAAATCATGATGTACATATATATACATATGTGTACATGTATATTCGTCACCCTAAAATCTTCATTTCTCTACTGTAATGCTTCTCTAACTTAAGCATGCATCAAAATCTGAAGAAATTTTTGTTAAACATAGACTTCTGGGTTCTGCTTTCAAATTTTGTTATTTCCTTTTTTTTTTTGCGGTACTGGGGATCGAACTCAGGACCCTGCGCTTGCTAGGCAAGCGCTTATTCCACTGAGCTATATCCCCAGGCCCAAATTTTGTTATTTCCTTAGGAGTGGGTTAAGCATGAAGATTTACATTTCTTAGAATTTCCAAAGTAATTATGATTCTTCCAATCCCTAGAGTCTTCAAGAATGGCTGATTTAGGATAGATTTAGCATCTTGGAATTACTTTGTGGTGCTTTCCTGCAGTATTGATACTGCGTTCCTACCCACAGAAACTAATTTTATTATGACTTAACGTGGGGCTTTAAACGAAGTACTTGGCAGGTGATTCTGATATGTAGCCAGGGTTGTGAGCTACCAACCCTCCCCACCCCCAACACATACACAAAATATCTTACCCCTACCAGTATGGAGAATACTTAATCCTTCATAGCAGTGAGAAGGCATAGAGGACCGGGGACAAAGATTGGAACAGAAAACTTCATTACAGATGTGACACCTCAACTAAGGCCAAAGAACTACATCAGCACCATGAGGTGATAAAGGCAGAAGAGTCAGACAGGAGAAAGAGTGACGTTGCACAGATGTGTCGGAGTAGGTTTTGTTTCTTGATTCTAAGCAGTCCTCGGTGGCAGACTGACGAAGTAGCTGCAATTGAACGCTATGCATTGAGTGTCTCTTATGTTAGAAACACACAAATAATTTATTTCTAATTTACACTATGAACTAAGGATTGTGTAGACCGTATTAAGCTGATTTTCACTCACTACTTTTATTTGGTAGGATGCGAAGGAGAAACCGAAAGACAAGGAGGTACGGAGTTTTGGACACGAACATAGAAAACATGGAATTGACACCCTTGGAACAGGATGACGAGGATGAAGATAACACTTTGTTTGACGCCAATCATCCGCGAAGGTTAGTGTTTGGGAGTTTCATTGCCTGTGTCACGAAGCTCATGTAACAGGTTTATACTGACAGATTTTATTCAGTTTTGTTTATTTAATGAAATACTTTGTGCTGTGCAGTCGATAGCTCATATTCACAATGATGCATTAAAATAGACACAAACGGTGTAATACAGCAAAAACAATTTGTAGATTTCGTTACAGCTTTAACTTTTAACTTGACTTATGTCCAGGATGTATTAACTTTGTCAGGGAAAGAGAGAGAGAGAGAGAGGGAGGGAGAGAGAGGGAGAGAAATATCCCCTAAACTTGATTTTATATTGTAGGATATTTTGTTTTCCATTTGGGTTATTTGATTTTCTGTTAGTGCTTCCTGGCAGAAGTATGTGGTTAATGGCTCATGGTCTGATAGTGCAGTTATAATGTCTGTGTCAAATCTCTTCTCACCGTGTGTTAAGAACTTCACATTACAAGGATATGGAATTAGTTTTGATGTAAATGGAATGAGTCAAAGGACAGCAAAAATTCCTCCCAGTGAGGAAAGATACATTAAGACAGAGACTTTTAGGGTGAAAGGAAGTGAGGCTCCAGATTCAGGTGCAAATTGAAGAACCACAGAAATGTTGTAGTTGAAGAAAGAGACAACAAAAAAATTGTGTGCCTAAATCTTATATATTTAGAAATGAATGAATTCATAGCATTACTAAACGACCTTTCGTATATTTTTTATTTTACTTTTTAGTATGTAGTAGTGCTAGTAATTAACTCATTTAACAAAAACATTCATTACCTGCCCTATGTAGTAATAGTTTAGAGGTTGGGTAGACAAATATGAACAAAAAAATCTGCTTATTAAGAATTAATTCTTTTATTAAAACTATCAAAATACATAAAATCAAAAGTTTGTAACATTTCCTTTGAAAAGTTCTTGAATTGACTATAATGAATTGGACAGTTCTCAGTAAGACTAGTATTGTGGTTCTTGAGTGTTCTTTAGGTATGAGGCAGGTGAAGTTGTTGATGTGGATGTTTGCATTTGAGCCACTGTATATAGTAGAACTTGTCTTTACACAGTAGGATCAATGGGAGACTAATAGGAAATATGGTTGGGAACTATGGCTTACTGAGGGAATCGCAGTTAATTTCACAGAGGACTTTACAAAACTGCTGACTAAGTAGGATGGCAATAAAGTTGCATTTTGTATTATTATTATTACAGTTTTATAGGCTTTTATGGTTATTTTTAAACAAGATGGATGCATAATGAAACATCTTTCTATAAGTAGAGAAAAGAGAAACAAAATTGTTAGTAATTCAAAATTAACTCCAGTGGGTAACGGATGTGAACTCTTCTGTTCAGATAGCTTGATTAATGATAAAGGTTAGAATGAGAAGCGGCTCCCCCATACTTAGTAGTTATGAAGAGCAATACCTCAAAAATGAAGATCATGAGAGCACAGTGCCAATTCTATGGCAGCAGAGTTGGTAACCTACAAAACTGGCTAAATTCCTAAAAGTGTGCACTACACATTCTGAGTCAAAAAGAAATTAAAAATCCTGAACAGAACAATAGCAATCTCAGAACAAGAGCTTGAATTAATTGAATCAATCTCATAATCTCCTCACCATCTGAACACCGTGATAACTTGCATACAGTCTCAGCTATTCGAAAGGCCAGCCTGATCAGCACAGAACAGTGTAGTGAGACCCTACCTCAAAAAAATAATAATAATCTCTTCAATAAATGGATCCAGGAAACCTGGATATCTGTATGCAGAGAAAATAAGATAGAACCAGTTTTTCATGCCATGTATAGAAATCAGTTCAAAATGAGCAAAAGACTTAAATACATGATCGGATGCTGTAAAGCTTTTAGGAGAAAACTCTTGGTGCTGCTTTGGGCAGTCACTTTTTAAATATGACCCCCAAGTCACAAGCAACAAAACTAAAATACAGTTAGGGTTATATCAAAGTAAAAGCTTCCACACAGCCAAAGAATTCTGTACAGAGTGAAAAGGCAATTTACGTAAGAAGAGAGAAGACTACAGCGTGGGTATCCTTTATCCAGCATGCTTGGAATCAAAAGTACTTCATTCAGATTTTCAAATTTGAAATATTTTCCTGAACGCTTTAGATTTTAGAGCCTTTAGGATTTTAGGTTTTCACATGGGGGATTGATAGGTCTGATGTCCAGCTGTTGTCCCCAGCTGTCTGAGTTTCGGAGCTACGAAAACAATCGCAGCCCTTTTCTACATCCTGCATCCCCCACCCTGAGCCCAGGAGCAATACCTGATCTACTGAGACACATCTCAGCCTCCTTCCAGGTTGCAGTGCCTGTTGCTGTCGCCCAGTCCTCAGCCATTCTCAGTCCCCCACCACAGTGCAGTACCTCTTACCCCATGGGTAAAAGCCCAGCTCCAGCTGGACACAAACTCTCCTGTGGAGTTACTCCAGGAGATCCTGCCTGGCACCTACTCCCAAACACAGGGTGGCAGTGTTCTTTACTAGGTCGTCGCTATTGACCCACATATATGATTAAACACTTAAAACATATTGTTAACACAAATCAATAGCAAAGAAAAGGAAAAAAAAAAGAGAACCTGACTTATGAGTGGATGGAATATACTGGGGTACTTAAACCCTGTTGAGAAATATAATTTGATAAAGCCATTATGGAATACAGCATGAAAATAGCTCACCATTAGAAAGAGAACCTATAATATGTAACAGTTCAATTTATGAGCATATATCCAGAGGAAATCAGTATGCCAAAGAGATGTCTGCACTGCTGTATTCCAGGCAGAATTACTCATGTAGCCAAGTTACAGAAATAACCTAATGTCCAATGGATGAATGAATGAATACAGAAGACGTGCAAGGACAATGGACCTAATATGTGTAAATGTGTAGAGAACCAATGGAATATTATTAGGCATTAAGAAAGGAAGAGATTGATAGCTTAGCATGGTGGTGCATGTTTGTAACCCTCGCATTCTGGGAGGCAAATTTGAGTCTATCCTGGGCAACTAAGTGAGAACCTATCTCAAAATGAAAAATAAAAATATATATAGCTCAGCAAGAACAGGGATGGGTCCTGAAATTTGTGATCACATAGGTGTACCTAAGGACTGTATACTAAGTGAAATAATGCATATGTAGGAAAACAAATACCGCATAACTTCACTTACATAAAACAATCAGTGCATATGTAGGAAAACAAATACCGCATAACTTCACTTATATAAAACAATCAAGCTCATAGAAGTAAAGAATAACATGGTGATTCCAGTGGCTACGGCAAGGGGAGGTGGGAGATAATAGTTTGGGTACTGAAAACCTAGTGAACATTTAGGAATATAGTTTAACGGGACTGTGATGTAGACTTGATGTTGTTACAAGGGAAGATCACCAGAAAAGAAAAAACGAGTAACCTTGTGAGGTAATAAATATATTCTTTGGCTTTGTGATTACTTTGTGTATATTAAAACATGAAATGGTATGGTAAAAATATATACACTTTTTCTGGCACACTTTGGCAGCGGCGGCTGAGGCAGTAGTGGGGATGTGCACGGGAGGGGCGGAGAAAAATGTACAATTTTTATTTCTCAGTTAAACCTCAGCCAGCAAGAGGATAAAAGACCAAGCATGAAACAGTTGTTGTCTGTGCCCTTGTACAACTCAGCAGTGACGCGACAGGTCCTGCACATTACTTGGAAAGGTTTGTTTCGGTTGTGCCACATGGACTGGAGCAGACCGGAGTGAGCAGTAGGATGACAGGAGGCCCGGGAGAGGGCACCAGTAGTGAGCTTCACCGTTCCGGGGCTTTGGAGCTGTGCTCATGGGGTTGACTTTGCTTTGAGGGCGAAGGAGAGAGAAATGATACAAATGGGGACGCAGCGGTAGGCGTACCATCGCGAAGTCACTGTCTTCAAGTTTTTAGTAGACTGAGCCAGTTTGCTCGTAAATGAGATAAAGCTCAATGCATGTGCCTTTATTAAGAGCAGAAAATAGTTAGATGTGTTTATTGATCTGTTGCTTTATTCATTCTGCTGGTAAAAGAAGGATGCAGCAGCCACGTAAGCTCCAAGCAGTGTTCTAGGTGCTTGAGACACATTAGAGCGCAAGGCAGAAAAAGCAAAGAGAAAAGAAAAAGAAAAGGAAAGGGAAGGAAAGGAAACCTGACTTTGTGAAGTTAGCCTCTCGGGAGGCAGCGTTGAGGTTGGAGGGGTGACAGATCATTTTTATTTTGAATTTTCCTCTTACATCATTCTGGGGATTTTTTTCTTCTTCTTTCAAGAGAACATAGTCGTGCATACTTATTTTTATCCGTGGTTTTGTTTAGAGATCAAAGGTTGTTGGAAAGAAGTCCTATCTGTATTTTTACCCCAGATCCACGTACTGTTTCCATTTTTACTTTCTTCAATTTGCTTGCTCCCTTTTTCTGTTGTACTACAGATATAGAACACTATCTCTCTTATTTTATATTTATCTGATGTTCTGATGTTTCCTCATAATTATTTTTATCTTATGCTTTCTTAGCTGAAATACCACATAGATCCTGCTATCTCCTAAGGTATCATATCTGGAGGCAGGATGTCCGTCTGTCCTTCATTAGCAGTGGTAATTTTTGTGCATCTGTTCAGGATTTGTCCAGTACCTCTGATATGTTAATATTGTCTCCCATTTGTAATTAATGAAATACATTTTAAGATCATGAAAATATTCCAGTTCTTGTTAATAATATTTCATATATTTAGTATTTCTATCATTATTCTGGCCTCATCTAATCTTCCACTGTAATAGTTGCAAAATGAGTTTCTGACTGCTGTCTTTCCTCAAGCTTTACTAGTTTATCACTGACATTCTCCTGTAAGCAAACATCCTTCCTCCCTCCTTTCTGCCCGCCCTTCCTTCCTTCCTTCTTCCCTTCTTCCTTCCTCGCATAACAAGCTACCTACCTAATTATCAATAAGAACTCAAACCACTGTTATACTTGCTGATTTTGGTACACTCTCTCCCCCCAAAAAGAGGTGGATACATCTTCAAGACATCTCTTTCTTTGTAACCTGTTCCCTTTTTTTGGTACCTCCTTGGTTTCTAACGAAATCACCATTTTCCAGGAAACGCGGGTTCCTTCGATTGGCCGCAGATAAGCTCTTTGAGACGGCTGTGCCTTTGCTGCTGGGCCCTCTGCTCCCATCTGGCATACACACGTGTGTGCACATGCATTCCTGTGCTCGCATGTACACATCTATTGGCAGCGTAGTTTAATCCAGATCCTGCTCGTGCTCCCCAGTGTACTGTATCCTCATTAGATTCATTTACTTCCTTTTTCCCATAATTATATTCTTCTTTTTATTATGAGTTTCCTGACTTCCAGCATCAGTCCTCACTCATTTGCTCAGTCTGATAATGAAACTACAGTAGTTTCTGAGTTGCTATGCCTGTTACTTTGTCCAGTAAATAAACCTAGAATTTTTGAAAAACTGAACTTTTTACCTTGCCCCCAACATGACCAAGACTAAGGGTATATTCAGATACTGAATTGACAGATAATTTGGCTTTATAGTCATTTGAAATATACTGCAACTTAATGCATTTTAATTTATTTTAGGTTTCCTTTCTCCATCCTGTTATTTTTAAATTTGAACACATGAACATGTTTTCAAAAGCTTGTTATAAGTCAAACGTTCTGTCTCTCTCTCTCGCAAAAGAGTCACCCTCTCCGGTGTCCTTCCCACTGCCCTCCCCTGGTCTCTCCCTCCTTGTGGATAATCAGCCTCAGTGTTTCCTGGATTGCACCCCTCTTGTTCTCTTGGCTATCGTTTACATGCACTGCCTAGAAGTTTTCCTTAGTTTTTGCCTAAGAAGCAGGAAACTGTATGTACTCTCATGTACTTGTAAGTCAAGGCACGCTGTATAACTTCATAGAGAACTGGGCACCGTGGCACACGCCTGCAGTCCCAGTACTCTGGCAGCCTCAGATAGGAGGATAGCAAATGAAAGTTGCCTGGGCAACTTAACAACTCAGTGAGACTCTACCTCAAAATAGAAAATACAAGACGCTGGGGCTATAGCTCCGTGCAAAGGCCCTTGGCTGAGATCCCAACACCAGAAGAAAATAAGTAATGATAATTAATTTTGTTACATATGCATGCGTGCACTATAGCAGGTATATATCATAGTTTATTCAATCACCTATCGTTTGATATTTGGGTGCATTTCAATTATTGAGTAATTATAAATAACACTGCGACCAATACCCTGTGCATATGTATGTTTGTATTTGTACAGCTGTATTTTCATTGTGAACTTCTAGGAATGGTAGTACATTAGTCCATTTTCTCTTACTATAATGAAATACCTGACGCTGTTTAGCTTTGTAAAAGCAGAGATTTACTTTGCTTATAGTGTAGGGGATATAAGAGCCTGTATGTTGTGATGGTCTTTGTGCTGGTATTCTCAAGGCAGTGTGGGGCACTGCAGGGAGGGGCACAGAGTGGCATGCTTGTGCCTTTTCTGGGCTGTCGTCCGATAAAGCCACAGGTGTGGTATCTCTACTCTATCGACCCTTTCTAATCTGACTCACTTGGTAAAGGCCCCACAACTAAACACCACAGTCAGATTAGGTTTTCACCCTAATCTGAATCAAATGATGTGAAGTCAGTTTTAACCATGATGATTTAGAGGTGACTATGTGATATCTCACTGGGCAAAGAAAATTGGATGGTTTCATTCTTTCATTAAAATCAGTGATTAAGTATCTGTCATGTGTCCCAGGCACTCTCCTGAGCTCTGGGGCTATAACAGTGAAGAAAAACGGACAGAATGCCCAGTCTGTGTAATTAACAGTGTAGTAGATATACATAGGTTAGCAATGTAGAGCAAAGGAGAATTACTGAGAGAGAATAGATTTGGGGTTTAATATTGTAATATTTTGACCTTGCCCAAATCAATGGCAATGCATATCTGTCTGTGGGCTAGAGGTAACTTTTATTTTTTAAAGTGAACAAGAAAAGAAGGAATTTCAGGACACAGAGCAACAACCAGTCATGTAGTTTCTTTCCTCTCTCTCTCTGTTTTTGCTTTTTGGGTTGCTAGGGATCAAGTCCAGAGGCTTGCACCTGTTAGATATGTCCCTGAGTGACACCCGCTGCTTACTGTCTGCTTTACGCAGTATTAAACATCAGTTAAATAGCACTGATTTTAACCCTCTACTGTGGTAATTTTTAAAGTTCAAATAAGTGTGAACCCTTTTTTCTGTCTTTCATTTTGGGAGAAGTGATTACATCCCTTTTCTACAACTGGGCAGTGTTTTTTTCCAAGAGGTACAGGCTGAATTATATGTGTTCCTATCTTTACTATTTGTTACTTTCTTTGTCTTAGAGATTATTTCTTATAATTATATGTACAGTCCAATTACCATTACTTCATTTCGAGTTAATTCAGTGGGCAAAATTTTCTGTGAATTTTTGAATGTTTGTAGAGTGTTACAGGTAAAACATGCAAGTCTATCAATGTATTCTCCATACTGAATTTATCTTTCGGGAAACATGTATATACCTTTGTTATGGTTGATACATTGTGTCAACTTGGGGAGTCTAGAGTTTTAGTTGAGTGACTCAGGAAGAAGCCAAGGTGCTTACTTTGTATACATCCTGAGGCTGTGGAAGAGGAAGGCATGGAGATTGTGTGAGAGGTTCACGCCCCCTGGGTGGGGGTAGCCTGTTTAAAATGTAAGGGAAGGAAAGGAGGCTACTTGCAGCCATTCCTCCCTTTTTTTAAATTTTATTTTAAAGACAAAAGAATGGAGACATATGAACCAGAAAAGCCATAAACAATACAGAAAATACAAAGTTATACAGAATATAGTAGGGAATTAGCACTGGATGTTGTATTACATAGTTATCTTCATATTAGTTAACACAAAAACATTAAAGGAAATACCAAATTATAGAGAAGATAGTAGGGAATTTTCACTGGATGCTGTATAATATAAAGTTATCTTCACTTCTGTTAATACAAAAACGATTGAGGAAATACAGAATTATAGAGAACATAGAAGGGAATTAGCTCTGAATGCTGTCCAACATAATGTTACCTTCACCTTTGTTACTCAGTTACACAGATGATGGCCCATTTGATCATTCAATTTTTCTCCTCCCTCATCTCCGTTGCCCTACCACTCAATCAGTCATCTTCCCTGTGATAATAACTGTACTCCTGGGTTTATCTATATCCTTGGACTCTTGCCTTGGGAAGAGATATAGCTGCCTCAGACTATACTA